>BSBK01001647.1:290000-345000 GCA_027943335.1 Chamaecyparis obtusa | reverse complement strand
CTGCAGATTCTTAATAACCCCTTCGCTCGGCTTGGTTGGTTCTTCTTCTACCCCATAACATTGCTTGTCAATCCATTCCATGTCACTCAGAATTATGTCTTTTATCATTTCTAGTTCCTTGAGAAAATCTCTAATTTAAGAGACTCCCTGTGCAATAACCTCATTCCTCCATTCAATGCATTCCATTAGGACATAAAGGGTTTTATTATCTAAACCTGGGACTAGTCATTTTGCAAGGAATTTTTATAGGCCACATTTTTGTATCTCTTCCATCTGTAGGACTTCCTTATCCCAATTTCCCTTTTCATTTTCCTAGGTTTCATCATTTGATTCAACCTTTTTGGTAATGCTAATGGCCTCCTTGTGAGCATCATTTTAACAACCTACGTGCTTAATGGATTTAGACTTGACATGTTCTATCCATCCTTCAAATGTTCTAGTAACTACTCTATTTCTTTGCACATGGTCCATGAATTTCTGATTGATTGGGGACTTAACGTTGATTGAAGCTGACATTTCACTAAAAGGAAGGGGCTCTAGATGTTGAATGGAGTATATGTATTGGGCCATGTTCTTGATAGCTTCTTTCATTTCCTATTTGTCTTTGACATCTTTCCACACCTTGTTAGTAATTTTCCTATTTGACACTTTGAAGATTTTCATGTCCACTACTTTGCTATCCTTTCCCAAGTCCACTTTTGATATTTGATAGTCTTATGCAGAGACATCTTTTTTTCCTTTGTCATTCACTAGCTTAGAGATTTCTTCCATCCAATGGAGGATATCCTCATTGAACTCAATTCTAGATTCAGTCTTGGGTTTCATAACCTTCGAGGTTTTGCCTAGGCACTTGCTCACTACATCTTCAATTGGTAAAGACAATGGCACAACACTCTGTTTCTTGGCTATGGAATTCTCAAGCCATTTCAGAGCTATCAAATTTTTTTTGGGTGTCTCGTGACCACTTAGAAGAGTAAGGGAATCCATTGGAATGTTATTTGTGTCACCTTGAACCTATTGATTGTCACACATACTGGGCAAATTGGAATCAGGAACTGGTTCTTTTGGTTTCTCTACTTCAGGGGAATCCAAGTCTACCAAGACTTTGGGGTTTACTAAAGGCTCCTTCTCTTTATTATTTATCCAGCTACTTGAGGGGGTCATCCATGTGCTAGGTTCGGCTTGAAGTTGAACTTGAACCTTTGGAGAGTCCAGTTCAACTTCAAGTTCAAGATCACCTGCAGTAGAATCATCAACAATAGGGTTAGTTGAAATAGAAGCTTTTCTCAAGGATTTTTTTTTCTTTGATTTTACTTGTTTTCTTGAGGGATGAGAAATGATCTTAGGATCTTTCCTCCTTTGTAGCCAATTTTATATCCTTCTTATCACATTGGCTATCCTAGACTGCAAGTTATCCTCTTCCCTTTTTGTCCAATCTATTTTTGGAATAGAGAGAGGTTCAATTTTCTCAAGATATTGAGGGTCGAGCACATCTAAATCTTCATCCTCTTTGACACCATCTATATCCAAGTTAACCCTAAAGGTGACAATCTGCCTCAAAGTCATTCTAGACCACAGTCTTCTTCTAACTTCCAAATCATCTGAGAAATTAGCCCAATAGTCCTCAAGTTTTGGTATATGCATAAACATGGAAGGAACATTCAGATTTGTTTTGGAAAAGCCTCTATAATCAAAATTGGCTCTAGGGATGTAAGATTTCAAATTTAAGGTGTGAATTTCACCTTCCATTGCCAGAGCATCTTGGAAGCTCTTGCATCTATAGTGGCCAAGCTCTATGGGAAATAGGACACCTGAGGACTTTTTAGACCTTCCTAATTTTTGTTCAACAATAACTAGCTGTCTACAAATTTCCATTAAAACCACATTATCCAAACAATATCTCAGAAACTTCAGAGGATTTTTTTCAAATGCTCCAACACTAATATAGGTAAATTTGGGAAATTGGACAAAGTAACATCCGTAGACATTTATCACCTACATGGATTCTTCAGTAAGCCTTCTATTTTCTATACCACACAGTTCAAAGACAAGTTTTCCCAAGAACACATCATTAACTCTTTTGAATTTTTCCACACGTCTCATTCTACAAATATTTTTAATACTCATAAATCTTCATATCATTTCTCCAAGGCTCAAGGGGTAAACCCTCCTAGTCTTTACAATAAGCTAGGATGTAGAAGAGGTAAGAATTCATATACAATGAGGTTAAATTGGTTAGGTTCAAGAGCTCTTTGTGAAGTTTCTAAGCTATTAACTCAACCCAGTCAATAAACTTCTCCCCTCCCAATGTCTTCTGGATAAAACAATACATCCAATCTTCCCAATGAAAGGCATGTTGGTTTCCTTTTACTCTATTTAAAAGAAAAATAATATCTACTATCTGTATGTGCTTAAAAATGATAGATCAAATTTCCTATGGATCTATCAAACCCAATGCTGGGAAATCCAATTATTTTTTTCAACTAATGAATTCAACCTTAATGATGCTTTGAATTCCCGCAATTTCAGTTCTGTAAAACCGAGGCTGGTAGGCCTATAATATCTCAAACTTATCAAAGCAAAGCTTGAGAAAATTATTAGTAACAAAACATTTTTTGAAATAAATATATGATAAAAAATGAATCTAATGTCAACAACTACAAGATATAACTCAAATGACAATTTCTAATAAATGATAAAATCAGTGCCTTCCAAATACTTGGGCTATGGAGTCAAAATACTTTCAATCCTACGTACAATCAAAGATGGTTTTATGTAACCTTCTTAAAAAGACAAGACCATCATTTCATAGGCTTCCACATGAAAAATAATTAAAATCAAATTATACAATCAATTTTATTGAATTTAACTCTATTGTAAGAGACCAACAAAACATAAAAAAATTTGCTAATCACACCTCTTAGCTGATAATCAAAATGTATATATATTTTGAATTATAATGTCCAGAGAATATGCCACAATGAAATAATCTATTTTAATAGATAAATCTGAAAGACTAACTGAAAGCATGCATATAACTTATAGCCACAAATAAGGAGAAAAACACTTATCTTTATTGATGTTGAAAAACTAGTACACAAGAGTTCATAGTTGCAATTTGCGAATCAAATTCCTATGAAGAGTTCCCCCAAAATAATAACCTATCCCTATCTCGGTCTTGGTATCCATATAAATATAAAATTGAGTGGATGCAATACAAGCTACAAAACAAGATGTTGTTTCATGACAAAAACCTAATCACTAACTGTAACAATAAAATATATAATTATAATATAAAATATTAACCATCCAAAAGGTTGATATATGTAATAATCAAATCTTCCATTGATGCTTTTGTTGAAATAATCTTTCTCCTTCATCCCACAAAGTAATTTTACCGTCAAATATCTGATAAATAAGAATTCATGCAATAATGTCCTTTGTGATGATCCATATCATTACTCAAAAGCTCCTGCATAGAATTTAACTGATTAACTATTTAAATAAAAGCCTCATTCTATACTAGGGTTATTAGGAAAGCAATATGATACAAATTTTACATATTTTCCAAAATATTTCTCTTAAAACATATCATATCATTAGGAGATATATTTGTGAGAACTTATCAAAATTTTATATGATATCAATAAATTTTACCCTAATGATATATTTCAGGTATTAACACAGGGAAAAATATTTAATTTGAAAGTGTATAATATATGCCCCTTTTACAAATAATGACATTAGATGTAAATACATATCCAACTTTGATTCTATTAATTTTTTTTTAATCATTTGGATATATATTTTGTAAAAATTTAATCCAACATTAGTCATAATGCTCCTTAGAAATTAATTTCTAATATAAGCCAAAAAACATTATAACAAAATGTAAACAAAAAAGATTATAGCCCTAAAAAATTTATTAATTATATGGCAAAGGAAATCATCCTCTTTAGGGCATTTTTAAAATTAAATCAAATTCTTTAAGGTATACTTTATACATATTTGTGAGATTTAATTAAAATATATGTTTATCATATGCTCTAAAAAATGTACCCTCGTAATCAATATTTTCAAAACATTCACTATAGGGTAAAAGCATTATAATTAAAGAGAATATATCTCTAAAAGTAACCCTAAAATTATACAATTTACCTTAATAAATATTTTCAAGAATAATCATAAGGTGAAAAGAATATATTTTAAAATAAAAATATCCTTTTACAATTCTATTCTATGAGAAATATATTTCACTTTTTAGGGTAAATTAATTTCCTTGGAAAAATTACTTTAAGTGAAACCCATCACTTTTTATAAAAAACAAATATTACCCCAAAGATCAACAAATATTTACATAAGGTAAAAGATCTCAATATCTCAAACATTCAACATGAAAGATCAATCACAATATTATCCTTTTTATTTACTTATAGGACAAACACGTTATAATTATATCTTTTCACCCTAACAATTATTTTCAAGGAATATAATAGAGCAATTGGTTAGGGTAGGATAGGTAGTTAGGATAGAAAAGAGGGTAGGGTCGAGAGGTTGAGTGTTCAACTCCCTCTCCCCACCCTTTTATAAATATATTTTTATTTAAAAATATTTTTTGTTTTCAAATAGGGAATATTTAATTATTCGAGTATGCATTTTGAAATCTTCCAAAATTAAAAATTACTCTAAACAATTATTAATATTTTCAAAAGAATATACATTTCCCTTTTTGAAAAATAAATTTTACCCTAATGATAGATTTCATTTGTTTGACAAGGGTAAACATATTTTATTTTTAAAAAATGAGTATAGTTTCTTTAAAAACACTACTAAATAATCAAGTATTTTAGCCATAAAGAATACTTCCCTGTCAAATTTGAGCCTGCAAATTTAGGTGCCAATAGTCGCTGCAATTGGGGATGTGTGTCCATAATTGGGCACAACAAGAATCCTATTATCTTTGGGAGAAGCTAAGAAATAGTAAGAAAGGGTAAAATTAGACTAAAAGAAAAAGAGCTAAATAATTTACAAGTTTAGAAGATACTTCTTGTTTTAAGAGAAAAAAGGTTTTAGTTACTAACCATGGGTTGGAAATTCCTAAACAATCTCATCAGCATCTTGTAAGTAGTAAGAATTATCCCCTTCTTTTGATGCAATCATATAAGGTCCTAACCATAAGGCACCAAACTTACTGTGCTTCCTTTTATCCTGATCTTTCGCATTCCACTTCCATACCCAATTGCCTTCCTTGAATGATCTATTAAAAGCCCTTTTATCATGAAGTGTCTTAACTCACTATTGTTGCCTAAAATTTATTTCCTGAGCTTCCCTCCTAAGCTCATCTAACTCTGCCAATTGGCTCACTCTATCCTCCATAAAGTTTATGTCTTCTAGTTCCTCTTCCTAAATAAACTTATAAACTGTAAATAGATTATTTAGTGTCAATATTTCTTGCTTCCCATAAACCAACTCATAAGGATAAAACCCTATTGATTTCTTTATTGTCACCCTATCTATCCAAAGAGCCAAATTCAATTTTGAGTCCCATGCTTTCTTATTATTTCTCAACATCCTCTTAATGATCTTCATTATGTTTTTGTTTCTTGACTCTACCTGACCATTGCCTTGGGGATGATAAGGAGAAGAATATTATAGACTAATACCATAGTTATTGCAAAACTCAAAAAATTCTTTAGATCTAAAAAACATACCATTGTCACATAGGATTTTACAAGGAACACCAAATCTGGTCAGTATATTTTCTGTTAAGAACTTTATGACTGCCTTACTTGTAGCTTGTCTTGTGGGTATGGCTTCAACCCATTTTTAAAAAAAATCTATTGCAACCAATATCCATTTATGATCTCCACTTGAAGCATCTGCAATTTCTCCAATAAAGTCTACTCCCTACATTTTGAATGGTTCTTCAATTTATAGAGGGTTAAGGAGCAATGTACCATTATATTTTAGTTTTCCTAATAACTTTTGACACGCTTCACATTTTTTAACATACACATAAAAATCCTTAAATAGATGCATTCAATAATATCTAGTTTGTAGTATCTTGTGAGTGATTGTCTTAGCTGAGAAATGCCCACCACATACCCCATCATGCATTTCCTTTACAACTGACCCTGCTTGATGCATGTCCAAACAAAAAAAGAGAATACCATCCCTATTTTTCCAGTACAAATACCCCTTAATTAGTACATACCTTTCTTCTTGTAACTTTATGGTTCTTTTCTGATTATCACTTAATCCTTCCTAACATTTCATGTACTTTAGGAAGTAAACTATGTCAGTGTACCATGGACAATGTTCAATGCTGGTCATTGATTCTTCTAACTCTGTGTGATTCACTTGAGCTACTTCTAGGTTTGTCTCTACCATAAGTTTAGCCAGTCCCTATCCTCTTACCAACTTAGTAATCTAAATCTCAATATTAAACTCCTAATTTTGATTTACCCATTGGCATCTTCTTCCCGTGACCTCAGATTATCTAAATATATCCTTAATTGCAGCATTAGGAACATAAGCAACAATTTTAGCGCCCACTAGATAAGGTCTAAATGATTTCACGGATTTTACCATTGCATAAGCCTGCTTCTCATTAATATCATAATTCAATTATGATGATTGAAGGGTTTTACTAAAAAAGCTATTGGTTGTTCATATCCCTCATCATTCTTTTGCAAAAGGACGATTGCTATAATATGAAAAGAAGAGAATGCAAAAAATTGGAATGGTTTTGAGAAATCAGGGGACTTCAAAATAAGAGCCTCTTTAATTTCTTTCTTAATATTCACAAATGCATTTAGTGCTTCATTAGTCCAACTCAAAATTGCATTCTTCTTAAGCATCTTGGCTATAGGTTTGACAATCTCAAATTTTTTTTGGAACAAACCATCTCACAAAATTAATTTGTCCAAAGAAGGATTGAATTCCCTTAATAGTCTTGGTAATATAGATTTTATCAATTCCTTCAATCCTTCCAAGATCTATTCTTACACCATTAATCCTTGATACAATATGTCCAAGCAATTTACCTTCTGTTACTCCAAAATGGCACTTTTTTGGGTTTAGGGATATCCCATATTCAAGGGCTCTTCTGAAAATCTACTCCAAATGTATACAATGATCTTCTTCTTTTTGGAATAGGCAGTAAGATCATCCTAGTAGATCACCATAATGACATCGATGAACTCTTTGAAGGCCACATCCATAGCTCTTTGAAATTTTGCCCCAACATTAGTGGGTCCAAATGGCATCCTAGCATAAACATACGTTCCCCAAGGTCTAGTGAATGTTGTCTTATAGTGTTCCTCATCCTTAACTTTCACCTGATTATACCCCGAGAAACTATCCATCATAGATAACAATTCATTCCCTGTTACTTTTTGTAATAATGTCTCCATATTAGGTAAGGTGTGATTGTCTTTTAGTGAAGATATATTAAGATTTTTGAAGTCTACACAAAGTCTGATATCCCCATTTTTCTTTCTGATAGGTACCAAATTGGAAACCCATGTGGAATGCCAAATTGCTTTTATGATACCATCATCTCTCATTTTGATTAGTTCTTCTTTCATTTTAGGAGCCAAAGTTGGGTTTATAGGTCTTTGCCTCTGCCTAAAAGGTTTTGCATTAGGTCTTAAAGGTACTTCATGTTGGAACAAGTCTTCCATGTATGCCTTAAGATCATCGTAAGAAAAAGAAAATAGATGTCTATATTTTCTCAGTAAACCAATAATATCTGCTCTAATTTTTGGAGTTAGTTTCTTACCAATAAAAACTTCCTTAGGGGTATGTTCATTTCCCAAATTTACTTTCTCTACTTCCTCTACAATAGTGTTATCAATTTTAACTCCATTATTAGAATCCTTATTGTTAAACATTCTTTCTAGTGCCACAAGACCTTTGGGATTTTGTTAGTCTTGAGTTGGATTACTTCTTACCCAAACATAGTTTCTTTTCCTTCTACTATTTCAACATGGGCATTCAAATCAACAAACTGATCTTCATGCCTTTCTTCACATGCTAGGAACTTTATGATATCTTTGTCATCCTCAAAAACTTTCCAATGGTGAATGTTATCAGGAACTACAGGTCTTGTCTTAATTTCTACTTGTGTGATGTCTTCATAGGGGATATCATTATGCTTAATTTCTAGGTTGGCCATATAATCCACAAGAATGTTATCAAACCTATCAACCCAAGTTATAGAAAAATCATCAAAACATTCTATGAAATTTCAAATCTCATTTCTATATTTCTTTAGTCTATCATTCTTAGCAACAAACTTATTCCTAATTTGAGATATAATTAATTCAGAATCATCATAAAAAGACATGAGTTTAATACCATGCTTATCTGCTATTCTTAGACCTAATAAGAGGGCCTCATACTCTGCAACATTATTAGTACAATCAAATGCTAATAGAAAAGAATATTTAAAAGATATCCATTTGGAGAAACAAAAACTACACCTGCTCCATTACCTTCTTTGCAACATGAACCATCAAAGAACATTTTCTAAATAAGATCATTATTTTCTTTTGCACATATCTGCATAGGATCAATATTTTGGATATCATCTTTATGAATACTTAGCTTAAAGTTGTCCATGCCAGTATGGAAAAAGCACGTTATTAATCTTGGATCAACATATTCAATGATATGAGTAGATCTTGGTTCAGTGCAAATTCTTAAACTCCAGCCATTCATTAGGATATAAGCATAAGATAAATCTAGTTGAGCATTACCACCTACTAAATTAAACCATTGTCTAGATAAAAACATTCCATAATTAGGTGGGACTTCTACCACAGTAATGTCAATTTTGTATGATTTTTCAAGACAATCAGGAAATTTAAATTCAATATCTTTCATTATCCCTACAATAGGGATAGATCTATTGTCCATCGCATAAAATTTTCCATATGTAGTATCAACATTCATTCCCAACCCTTTCATAACTTCATTTGACATTATATTAATTTCTGCCCCCGAATCAATCATACAATTTTTTACCAACTTATTATTTATCATTAAGGTCAAAAAAACATATCAACTTGAGAAGAAGCCTTATTAACAGTAGTTCCTAGATATATAACTGGTGGCTCTTTATTTTCTTGTTTCTCTTTATTTATTCTTTAGTATCTTAAACATCTTCTATGATCTTAATAGTCTCATTCCTATAATTAGGGAATTTCATAAGTTCCATTAGAAGGACATAAATTTTTACCTAGGCCAAAGCTTGAGATATGAATGAATTGTAGTTAGAGGTTTGCTTACCTGAATTCTACTTATCAAGGGGTTAATTGAGTTGTACTGGTTCATCTCAACTTTGTGGAACTCCTTGCTTTTTCCTTTTTATTTCCTTAGTCTTGTTGTCAATTTTGAACATCCCTGCTGCTTATCCCTAATCAAAAGTTATTGTCTTGTTCCTCAAGTGATAGGTATTGTGGGCTTGTTCTATTTCTACCATTGTATATGCCTCTTTTTCTTCCTTTGTTAGTTTCCTAATCTTAGGAACCTCATCATCATCTGAAAAAACTTGTTGAGCCTCTTGGTGTCCCATTATCCTATAGTCTTTATTTGGTATATAATCATCCTCAAATGAATTATCACTATTTGCTACCCAAAAATGAGTAGATGATAAAGCATTTACCACAGGAGGTTCTTCATTTTCCCAACTCTCCTCCTCTCTAAAATGTTTTGTGCTACAAGGCACTATTCCTGAGGGTGTAGTAATTTACAAATATCACACCAAGGCTTATCATCCAAAAAATGGTTGCTTCTTTTTAATGGATCAGGAGTATCCATCAATTTCTTTACTGGTTTTCCATCTTTCCAATCAGTGTGATAAGACATATCTTGCAGCCTATATCTATCATTTCTTATAAAAGATCTTTCATTTTTATTAGACTGAAAGTGTCCTTTATTAGATTGAATTTTTTTTACCAAACTCAATAGTTCATCAATTTATTCCACTTCTTTTTCTTTCTTTGGAGCTTTAGGATCAAAAAGTTTATGGTCACTTCTCTTATCCATTCTCCCAGTAGCTATTCTATCATTTTCAATGGTTAATGCAATTTTGAACGCCTATTGTAATGTTCCTAGCTTATGAGATCTTATCTCATAATTTGTCTTTGTGTCAAAAGATGTCAAATAAAATGTTATAAAAAATGAATCTACAGGCTGAATATCCTTTGGGATTTTATTTAACACCCTATTGAACCTTTTATTAAACTCTTTCACTGATTAATTTTGATTTTTCTTTATGCTAGTTAATTCATGGGAAGCAAAAGATGGATCATTATGATCTGCAAATTCCTCCAAAAATTGATTAACTAAATTATTCCAACTCAATAGATCTATTTGGTAAATTTCTTTACTACTCATCTGCATCATCCTTAAGAGACTACACAAAAACTTTCATTAGCACATCTTCATAAATTATTTCAAACTCATCTATGACATTTTTTATATTAATAACATGTTGTTCTGCAGATTGTATTCCATCACTAGTAAACTTTGGAATGGTTTATTTTAGATCCTTAGATATCTTATTAGGATAACAAACAATACCAGTAAAATCTAATTGTTGATACCTTTCATTTACCAGAGGAATTCTAAAATTTATTTGATTTCTAACCCAATTATTCATTTGGATACCTCTATTCTGATAATTATTATTATTCCTCTGGTAATGATTTCTCTAATTAGCTATTCGCTGACCACCTTGATTGTTTGCCTGATGTTCATTGTGGTTTTTTTGATGCTTTATGCTATTTTTTCTGATTCCATTATTCTAATAATGATTAAATTGGAGATTAGGACGCGTCTGATCCTGGTTCTGATGCTATGCGTGATGTGTGCCAATCTTGCCTTGTGAAATATGATATTCTTGTGCACAATGCTGTTGATTATCATTCCAATTATCATGTGAGTGATTTGGGTTATTTTGAAAATGGTGTCTATTTAGGGCATTACGCTAGTTATGTTGCATTTGATAATGCACATTACATTTGTTTGGCACATCATATTGATTTTGCTTACATTGCTAGTTCATGCTATAATGATTACTTTCATTATCGTGGACTTTCATGTAATCTCTATGTTGATGTTGCGCAATATTCCCAAGGTGTTGTGAATCAAAATAATTCTGCTCACCTTTGCCCTGCGTATAGTCTCCATAAGGCTGCATATGTTTATGCTACTCAAGGCCATTGTAATATTGGCTATCTTTCCTTTTTCAATGATTTACATTAATCTTGTGCTGCTGCGTACTGTAATCTCCTCCATCATTAGCATCAAATAATGGATTAATATGAGTATTGCTTAAAACATGCTCAACATCCTTTTTATGCAGAGGAGTATATTTGAATGTGTTGTTATTTTGGTTTATTCCTTCATTAACTTGTTCTGATCCTGTTATACTTTCTAGAGGAGTAATGATTTCATCTCTCTGTAGCCCAAAACATTCCAGAACATCATTTGATTTCTTTCTAAAATTCTTTGTGAATTTTTTCTTATCCTGGATAAGTGCAACAAACTCTCATATTGCTTGTTGTAATCAGATATCATCTTTGTCATCTTTTTCTTCACTTTGGTAATTACATTGATTTGTGTTTTAATAGAAATGATTTCTATTATTTTCATCCCTGCTTTGACTACTTCGGCTATGTTGAGGATCTTCATTCTCATATTGTATGTCCATAATTTGTTTAAAGCTAGTAGATGTCATCTCTAGATCAAGATTCTTAAATCTCCTCAGCTGAGTCTTGAAATCCAATTCAATATGATTATTGGTTGCTTTGTGAAGAGATCTTCTCCCCCACATATATTCTTCCACTTCTTAATTCTCACTGAAACTTGAATGTAGAGTTGCCACCTCACCTTTTGTGAGGAAATATAATAATTATTTTATATTCTTCCTTCCTAGTAGATTCTAACCAAATTGTCACAACTCACAATCTTTAACTAGAAATTCTAAAAATATCTTTCACAAATAATTCCTCCCCAGTAGAGTCACCAATTTGTTGGTGCTCAAAAATGATGTATCGGATTTCCTATGGATATGTCAAACCCAATGCTGGGAAATCCAATTTTTTTTTGAACTAATGAATTCAACCTTAATGATGGTTTGAATTGCTATAATTCCAGTTCTGCAAAACCGAGGATGATAGGCCTATAATATCTTAAACTTATCAAAGCAAAGCTTGAGAAAATTATTAGTAACAAAACATTTTTTGAAATAAATATATGATAAAAAATGAATCTAATGTCAACAACTACAAGATATAACTCAAATGAAAATTTTCAATAAATGATAAGATCAGTGCCTTCCGAATACTTGGGATGTGGAGTAAAAATAATTTCAATCCTACGTACAATCAGAGATGGTTTTATGTAACTTGCTTAAAAAGACAAGACCATCATTTCATAGGCTTCCACATGAAAAATAATTCAAATCAAATTATACAATCAGTTTTATTGAATTTAACTCTATTGTAAGAGACTAACAAAACAAAACAAAGTTTGGTAATCACACCTCTCAACTAATAATTAGAATGTATAAAGATTTTGAATTATAATGTCAAGAGAATATAACATAATGAAATAATCTAGTTTAATAGATAAATTTGAAAGACTAACTAAAAGCATGCATATAACTTATAGCCACAAATAAGGAGAAAAATACTTATCTTTATTGATGTTGAAAAACTAGTACACAAGAGTTCATAGTTGTAGTTTGCGAATCAAATTCCTATGAAGAGTTCCCCCAAAATAATAACTAGTCCCTATCTCGGTCTTGGTATCCATATAAATATAAAATTGAATGGATGCAATACAAGCTACAGACCAAGATGTCGTTTCATGACAAAAACATAATCACTAATTGCAACAATAAAATATATAATTACAATATAAAATATTAACCGTCCAAAAGGTTAATATATGTAATAATCAAATCTTCCATTTGTACATGTGAAATTGTACTTGTCTGTAGAACACAACACTTCAGTAAAACATTATAGGTTAACAAATCAAAAAATCTACAAATAAGACAAATATCGTTAACCATGCGATTTACTGCCTTCTAGTAGATGCAAGTATGATATTCTAAAAAATAACCGAGATCAGTGATGATGCAACACTTAAACGAAGGATTTGATGATGAAAGATAATGAAGATTGAATGCAAATTAAGCTATTTTTTTAGTATTTTCTATGCAATATGGATGAAAAATTGTATGAAATGATCTAAGACTAGATGAAAATGAATTGAAATCTATTTTAACAATGATATGAATGCTATGAAAATGAATGAAATGATGATAAAAAGAATCTCAAAATTGCACGATCTCACAATTTGCTAGATCGCACGAGCAAGATTCTCCAAATTTGCGGTCGTTTGTAAAGGACTGAGCCTCATTTATATAGAAATCTAGGGTTTGTGAGAACTCATGGAAATTCCATAAATCACTCCTTAATGAACTCAGATTGATTTTTGAGTTCTCAAAGAATCAGAAAGAGTTAACTCATAAAATCATGCAAAATCAACTTTTTAACTCGAATTAGGAGTTTTAGATCACTTTTTAACTCACAATCACATGTTGAGTTCAAAAAGTTAACAAATTGAATCGAATAGTCAATTTAGAGTTTAATTGTTTTTCTGATTGTGCATGGATAATTATGAATTTATTTAATATTCCATGTGTTTTGTTCTTGACTTAATTGATTTATGGGTTAATTAATTATTTAATCAAACTTTATCCCAAAACTATATCATTAAATTTGACAATTTGATTTAATCAATTAAATAAATGTTCAATTGATTATTTTTAGCAATTTTGATTTATTGTCAAATAAAACAATATTAATTAGGAATAAATATAATTAAATCTAATTAAATAATTAAGTGGTTGAATTAAATTCAATTAATCAAATATTCAATATGTTCAATTAATTAACTTTTGGATAAATAAAATAATATCATTTATCACCAAATAATATTTAATTAAAGTTAATTAGAATAGATTAGGAATATTCCCTGATGCAGATTTAAGATAGGATTGATTAGGGTTTCCTTGATTTGATGTGCAAATGTGCCTTAGGTTAGGACTTTAGAGTCAATTTCGATCGATTTATCGATGTAGGAGGTCAATGGTCCTGAAGCCCATTTTTGGGGTATTACATTTTTCCCCTCTTTGAATTATTGTGTGAAGCATAGTGGTTCAAAGATTAATCTATGTTTGATGATGATGCAGACTCAGTTATGTGGTGGAGAAACTGATCCTAAAAGGTTAATGGAATTTGAGACAGAAATCAATTTATTGATTTGAAGATGTTGATTCAAGTCCTGGTTGACCAAAGAATCAAGATGATGTTAACAGTACTAGAAATGAACCAATGATTATGAAGAAATGTCAAAATGCTTGATTATGAACCTATGATTACAAGGAAGTGACTGTCCTGATTCCATACCTGATTGTCGAAAGGAATTGAAAGGATGTCAAATCTAAACCCTTCAGTTATGAAGAATCAAGGAAATAACACAACCGAACTGATGGTTATGAAGAGTTGATATAGTCACAAGATTAATGAGAGAATACCAGATTGATCTGAATTTCGATGAATCTGATATGCTTCAAGCGATGTGCCCCAAGTGACTAGGACTTTGATGAATCAACAACTAGATGTGGTTGTTGTCTTGATTACTGAAAGAAAGTTGATTTGATAGATTTGATTAATGATGTGTAATACCATGCCCCCTTCAAAATGAAAATGAAAATCTGGCAAAAATTCCAGCATTAAATGGTTTAGAGGTGATGTAATCAATTTTAGAAGTGGTTTTACACGTCCGGGGATGGATTTTGCATCGTTTGGAGGTCCTGTTGACCAAGTTTGACTAGGTGAACCATGAGTTGACTAGGGTTGACCAAGTTGAAATTTTAAGAGTTTGATGTGACATAATCAGTTAAGTTGAATACTAGTTTCTTGTGATGTTTTAAAAGTCAATTATGCAAGCAGTCGACCATCCTGGGTCTGAAAAATTTTAAATCATGATTTTGACAATATAAATGATCTCAGATTTTGATTTTCAAATCATTTCAACCTTTTGACTTTTATAAACTTGTGGAGTCCTCTGAGTGAAAATGAAGGTTCCCATGTCCTCCCATCGATCCGAGCACAGTTGGCGATATCAGAGACCATGTCAGTATGGTAATCTGGTAAGTGGACCTTTGTGTCTCTTTGTGAATTCAATTTGATAGATTTTTCATGCTTTTTAGAAGTTTTCAAATGATTTTATAGTTTTTGAAATTTTGCATCATGAAAATTCGTACGATAACCTGTCGAAACTTGTACGACATTCCAATTCCAAAGAGAGTGTCATGTGTGTTATAGGTGTTTGTCATATGAGGGACACCTAGATGTCATACAACATTTCATCGAATCCCTCAAGTGTCGTGCGGGAACCTGTGTAGTGTCGTATAACCATGAAGTTTCATATGGGATGAAGTATATTGTCGTATGAGTTTTGACACTAGTTTGAATTGTCATATGGAAAATAGAGACCATTTTTTATGTTCTTAGGCTAAATTTTCAAACTTTTTGATTTCATAGCTGATTTTATAGCCTTTAATGCACTTATTGATATGGTTAATTTCTCATTTTCTATGCTTATATATTGATTTTTGATCCAATTTTTGATAGTTTCCCTTTTTTTGTGCTATGTAGGTCATGTACCCTAATATCCATGTGCGGATTTACCATTCGGCAAGATAGAGACTATGCTTGGCCTTACCTGACCTGATGAGAGTGCACCTTGCACCATGCAGTTTTGAGTACCTTATCCATTTTCTTGATATTTGGGTAAACCATGGACTAATCACTATGCTCGTTGAGAGTTTTCATTCTGAGACTTAGACGTTCCACCTACCGACTGGGGAGATCACAGTTACCCTAGAGGATGTGTAGAGGATCCTCCATATTCCATTTCATGGCCCATGCCCGGATTATATCAGTGCGGGTAACAAAGGTTTAGCAACATTCTGTACATTGTTTGATGCAAAGGAGTAGATCTCCTGGGAGATGCTCGTACAATGGTATGGGAAGACCCATTGATTGGAGTGTATTATAGCATGGATGATCAAAGGGATCATCATGTCTAATCATCAACAGAATGGGCTTCTTATGGGGTGGGCTCTAATGATTCAATGCTTGATGGAGAGTCCCATAGAGCTAGGATGGGGTCAGTGTATGCTGGCTCACATGTTTTCAAAGATGCATGAGATCGTCTATCATGAGGCGAAGATGTTTTCATCTGGAGCACTTGTATTGTAGATATGGGTATGGGAGCATATTCCCATATGTAGAATGATATGTGGTGATGAGCGACAGCCTCATGAGCCACTTATATATAGATATTCTAGATTTATCACATAGGTCCAGATGGGATGCACTGAGTACTCATGTCAAGTGCTGGATGATATGACAGTCATGACATGGAGACCATATCTTCGGATAGAGGCATCACCTACAACTTGTGCCTATTTTGGTTATTTTGTCAGAGCTAGATACTAATAGGGTGGTCTACCACCATCCTTGATAGATTCCTGATTAGACATGTCTGGAGACAGTATGGGGTTATCCAAGATGAGCCCCAGGAGTTCATAGCTTACGCATGACTGGTGCAAGAGATAGGTCTGGGATGGTTAGTTAGGCTATCTTATGTAGTGTGTAGCCTTGAGTATAGTAGGCTAGTCAGTAGAGATTGGGATTATCAGCCACAAGTGGTTGATACAGGTGTTACCGATGCATTCATTGCATACTTGGAGGAGCATCTGATGAGGCATTTCTCTGATCCCACAAAGCTTATCCCTACTATGGAGGATGTTGAGGATGTTATAGGTGCCCATATGTGTAGAGGGTAGAGGAGATGAGAGGTCTAGATCCTGGTGGTGTATCCTACACCATTGAGGCTGAGAGAAGTGATGACCCCTTCGAGGCTAGCAGGACACCTGAGGCCACCACTTGTACCACAAGTGGCTGCAGTAGGTAGATCAATAGTTTTACAATGTCGATACACTAGAGGTGAAGGTGGGACATTAGGTGGGGTTGGTAGTGCTAAGGAGGTGCTAGGTGCACATCAGGATGCACCAATGGAGGAGGCATAGGATACCCTAGATTTTGACCTACGAGCAGAGGTTCGTCACCATAAGGCACAAAAAAATGTAGGTAAAGATTAGCCTATGGAGGAGGTGGAGGTGGTAGTAGAGGTAGATCCAAGATTGAGGCAGATGCCTCTAGATGTTATCAGGTAGATCCAGTTGTAGCTTTGTGATTAGAGGACACATAGCTTAACTTTAGAGATCTAGCTCTGAGTGTTTGAGCAACAGTTGTGAGAGTGAGATGCTAAGCTCAGATGGTTACAAGCTGAGGTGATCTATCAAACAAGTTGTCCAACATATTATGTATCAACATATTTTTCCATTATACCTCCTAGATAGAGGGTCACCTCTTATTCACAGTATATGCTAGCATTAGAGGGATCTAGGGCCCCACGCACTAAGCTACCACTTGATGCACCTACCAGAGGAGGAGCTACACCTGATGCTGAGGATCAGGAGGATAGTTGATCGATGATATTGTTCCTTAATTTTGACATTTTTCCATTTAGATCATATTTGATAGCTAACTGTAGCTCATTCTTTTGTATACTGTGCCAGTAGTGCACCCCCGTACTATATCAAGATTTATATATATGAGATCTCTTATAGTGGTTGTGACTTCATTGCACTTGTTATTTTGAGTTATGATGATTTATCATGTGATGCAAATGCATGAAATGTTTTCCCTTTCACTCTTGAATGCGATGAACATGCAATGGATTTTTACTTCGAATGCAATGCAATGATAGATGATAGAAATGAAATGTAATGTATGATTCTTTTTATGTTTTTGGATGAATGCACATGTATGTATGAAAATGGATTTATGAGATATTTATGATATGATATGGAATGTACATGCCATGATACACATGATATTTTGTAGGTATGTGAAGAGTTCAAGTGCTCAGTCATTGTCAAAAAGGATGTCTAACCCAGAACAATGACTGCTTGCTAATTTGATTGAAGGAACTTCACATGGTGTTCAGTCCTTGTGACATGTTTTTAGTGTGGTTTTGGAGAATATCAAATAGTGTGCTTCATTCAGATCATGAGAAAATGTAACCATGAAAAAATGTAAATGCAAGACCTAGGACTTAGTCACTGATCATGTGTCAATTTTTATCATCACTGAATTTTTTTGTAGGTAACACTGGATAGTTGATACAATGTCCACTGGTGAGATAACCATGGACATATGAATATTGACTTTTAGTTCAAAATATCAGATTAGATATAAGCATCAAGGAACAAAAGCTAGGATGACCTGAATATCATGTCCATTTTGATTTTGCAATTTGCATAAGCATCAGAACATAAATGTTGTGATGACTTGAATACACCTTGCATACAAACACACCAAGCAGTAAGGAGATTATTCTAATTCCAATGTGAATTACCCATAGTGACCCTTTATCATTCACATCCTTATGTAGTATCATGATTCACAGTAGGAGTAAGAAATCACTTAAAAGACAAAGTTAAATCAGACTTCCTTGAAGCATCTGGGTATTGATGGTCGAGATACACATGGCCATCTAATTCATGATGAAGGCACTTATAGTGGACACCAACTCAATCTAGATTTTCAAAATTTGTTAGATTTTCACTTGCAAATAGAAGACAAAGAAAAGATTATGCCCCCAGTCATCACTCTTTAAATCCTATAAAGGACATCATCAAGGAGCTCGAAGGGACAAAATATGTAGAAATCTCAGTGTGAATCAGTTAGCATACAAGAAGATAAAAGCATTTGTCCAAAGATTGTTTTGTTTGTTGTTGTAGTTCATTTGGTGTGCAAAATCCTTTTCTAGTAGTAAGATAGACAAACTGACTTGAATATGGCTATGAAGGACTTTGACTGGATATGACTCATCTAAGGTATACTGAGGACCATAAGATATTGCATTGGTTGCCCCCAAGTTTTCAACATTGATAGGATGAAGACACTTTCATTGCTTCGTGCATAGACTGACTCTATTGAAAACATGACGCGAAAGAAAACAAGGAGATATGTACAAACTAAAGTAGACTGAAAGCTGGGATATACCAAGATTGTGCTGATAGGTGAAGCTTTTTGATACAAGTGGCACATGTTTTCCAGGTTTTCACCATCTTGGTAGAGATTCTATTTTTGCTCCCAAGGCGCCTATTTACCAGGTTTTTACCAAGTCACTTTTTCTTTTTCTTCTTTTTTTTTGTATTTTTTCATTTTTTTGATTTTTTTGTGAACCATCAAGGTGCCTATTGCCAGGTTTTCACCAAGATGATCATTTTTTAGGACTTTTTCTAATTTTTATGATTTTTTCAAGATATTTCCCACAGAATGAATGCCTTAGGCATAGAATTTCTTCAGATGGAGAACATTGATTGGTTCTAGGAGATTTTCTCCTTCAGTCATTGAGAGTTGATAGACTCTATTTCCAAAAGTAGCAATGATAAAAAAGGGACCCAGCCAGTTGGGTTCAAACTTCCCCTTGTGTTCTTGATGGGATTGATTTTTGGTATTTTCTCTCAAGACTAGATCACCAACCTGAAATTCTCTGTGTCTGACTTTCTTGTTGTAGCATCTAGACATTATTTTATGATATACTCTGAGATGATCATATGCTGCTTGCCCATGCTCATTTAGTAGTTCTAGCTCTTGTAACCTAGACACTCTGTAGTCATCATCAATTACTAGACCATGCATTCTAATTCTTAGTGATGGGATTTCAACCTCAATAGACAATATTGCTTCAATCCCATAAACTAAAGAGAAATGAGTAGCCCTTGTGGGTGTTTTGATACTTGTTCTATAGGCCCAAAGAGATGGATTTATCATCAGGTGCCAGTCTCTTCCTATTTTGTTAGTTGTTCAATGTAGAATCTTAAAAAAATTCTTGTTAGATGCTTTAGCTTGTCCATTCCCTTGTGGATAGTAAATGGATGACCAATGTTGAATGATTTTGAATTTGGAGCATAAGGAGTCTAGGTCCTTGTTCTTAATTGGCATCCATTGTCTATGATGATGGAGTGTGGTATACCATATCTGCAAATGATGTAATTCAGAATGAACATTGATATCTATTTGTCAGTGGCCTATGTCAAAGGAACTACCTCTATCGACTTTGTGAAGTAGTCTATAGCTATTATGATATGGGTATGACCATTAGAAGAGTGTGGATAAATAGCTCTTATGAGATCAAACACCCATTGTTGAAAATTCCATTATGTTGTAAAAGGAATCAAATCTCTCCCTGGCGCATGAATCAAGTTACCATGGACCTAGCATTTCTGACAATTCTTAGCATATTTTATGGCCTCTTTTTCCATGTCTGGCCAATAGTACCTAGCCCTAATAAGTTTTTGAGCTAGTGTCAAAACATTGGAATGTAATCCAAAAATACCCCTGTGGACTTCCTCTTATGTGCATTGTGACTCTTCACCTTCTAAACACCTAAGAAGTGTACTATCTAGACTTCTTTTGTATAAATCATTACCAATGATGACATATAGTGATGCATTTTGGATAAGGTAATGTTTGTAATGGTGATTAAAGGTATCATGAATGATTTTGTCTTGAAGGTAGGAGTATATGTTTTTGTAGCAGGAGGAATCATGACCAACAACATTGTAGATCATTTGGGTTTTTGGACAATCATAGGTAGGGAATGACAGTGCTTCCACCAAGAACTCATAGAGTAGCTCATGTTCGGATTGCTGCAGTAAAGATGATAGCATTTCCATGGCATCAGAAGCCTTGTTCTCCATTCTAGGAATCTATTTGAATGTGATAGATATGATATATTTCTTGAGATCATCTACCATGTATTTATATAGAACAAAATTTCTCATCTTTTGTTGGATACACATCATTGACTTGGTGTATGACCAGTTGTGAGTCTCCATGAATGTGTAGTTTAGTTACTCTCCATTCAATTGTTATTTTCATACCATTTAGTAAAGATTCATAATCATCTATGTTGTTGGTACAAGGGAATCTAATCCTGAATGCCTTTGGGATGGAGTAACCCTGTGGTGTTATCAACAATATGCCAGCTCTAGATCCATTTTGTGTATAGGATCCATCAAAGAATAATTGTCACGTTCTAGAAGATAGGTGCATAATAGAGGAATCAAGAAATTCCATTTGCATTACTTGATCATCAAACATTGATGCTTCAGCTAACTAATCTGCAATTTCTTGTTCTTTAATAGCTTTTCTTTCAACATACTCAATGTCAAATTCACTCAGTAGCATGACCCATTTTGCTAGTCTACCTGTGAGGGCAGCCTTTCTCAATAAATACTTTAGTGGATCAATTTTTTCTATTAATTGTGTAGTATGAGCTAACATATAGTGTCTTAGCTTCTATAATGAAAATATGACAGCTAGACACACTTTCTCTATCATGGAATAGTTCTTTTCGTAAGCTACCAATGTTCTTCTAATGTAGTAGATAACTCTTTCCTTCGTGTTTTCATCATGTTACACTAGTAATGCCCCCAGTGAAGTATCTGTAGTGGAGAAATACAATATCAATGGCTTCTCTTGAATAGGAGTCATGCGAATAGGTGGATTTTCCAAATATTGCTTGATATGGTTGAAGTTCTTTTCACATTCCTCGTTCCATGTGAAGGTCACACCTTTATGCAATATTTTTGTGAAAGGTTGTGATATATCCGCTAGCTGAGATATGAAGCATCTGATTGATTGTACCCTTTCTTGTAAGGTCATCATTTGATTGATGTTATTAGGAGGTTGCATGTCCATGATTTCCTTGACTTTTGTTGGATCTACATCAATTCCTTTCTTTGAAAAAATGTACCCTAGAATTTTTCCACAAGTGACACCAAAGACACATTTCTTAGGATTTAGTCAAAAACTAAAGTTATCCATTCTATCCAATATCTTACTTAAGTTAGCTAGATGTTTAGATCTCATCATTAATCTAGCTAAGGTGTCATCAACATAATCCTCTATGGTTCGATGCATCATATTGTGAAAGATAGATGTCATAGCTCATTGATATGTAGCACCAACATTCTTAACACCAAATGATATTGCATTCCAGCAAAAAGTACCCCATGCATAGGTGAAAGCTATCTTGTCTTGATCTTCTAGACTGATCTTGATTTGGTTGTATCTGGAGAAACCATCCATTAAAGAATACATTTCAAAGCCCGCAGTCATGTCCACTATCATATCAATGTTTGGTAGTGGAAAATCATCCTTAGGGCATCATTTGTTTACATCTCTGAATTATGTGTACTCTCTAATAGATTTATCTAGTTTTGATATTGGAACTATGTTTGAGATCCATTCAACATAATCTATAACTTGAATAAATCTGACTTTTAGTAGTTTCTCTAGCTCAGCTATGACAAGGAGTGCCACATGAGGATGCATTTTTTGCAACTTTTTCTTGATTGGTTTGACTCTTGAAGTGATAGAGAGATGATGCATGATGAGATCAGGATCTAATCTAGGCATATCTAAATATTTCCATGCAAAGTTTATCTTCTTCATTGCTAAGAATTTTGTAAATGTTTGTTTTTCTTCTTCCGACAGAGATTGTGCTACATGAATCAACTAAGGTTCTTTTGTTATGCCCAAATTGATAGACTGAGTTGGTTCTATCAATACTAGAGATCTATCCTATAAATGACTCAGAAGGACATCAAATATCTCATCCTTAGGCACCTCAGAGAGGTTTTCACCTTTGGATACGTCTTTTGTTTTTACTATTTTAGGTTTTGAGACTGCCACACATTGGTTTTCACCCTCATAACTCTTTTTATTTTTTCTTTTATTCTTTTGATTGAGATATTTGATATCCAACTCCATCATGCTAATGCTAGGTTCATTGATGGAAGTTGTCATGGGCTCTACTACGTATATGCAGCATGCAAGAGCATAGTCTATTTGGAAGGTATGGATGTCTCAGCTTGGAATAGTGGATGTTTGGTCAATAAGCTCAAGATGTTGGATAGTGAGTGCAGGAAAGGATTGAGTAACAATGTTTACACATATGGTGTTGTCATCATTAGCTCTAATTTGACACAAATTCAAGGATGATATTACTACTTAGAATGTTTAGTTTGTTAAGCGTCTTAAAGTCATTGTTGGATCCCGCGTTAGTGATAAGTGAATCAGACTCACAAGGTTTGTCATTGTGTTCTAGAATAATTTTAGATGTAGGTGCATATCGGTGAATGCCATCAATATGTTTATGAGTGATAATGTCCTCTTCCTCTAGTTTCGGAATGACTCCCCATTCATAGTCATTTGATTCTTCATCTGGATCCCTAGGAAAATCAAGAATATGTGTGAAATCAGGACGGATTCCCCAAGCAAGATTACCTTCAAAGTTTGAGTGGAATTCATATTCATGGGATTTTGTCTCAGAGTCATTGTTGTATCCCAAATGTTTAGCTATTATGATAGATTTACCTTCTTCTTCGTTCTTGTTTTCAGTATCAACTGGTTCTTGTGTTACGACTGTCTCTTGTTCAATAGTAGGTTCTTGTGTTTCTACCACATTGATTCTTTTTGGTTCCTTTTTAGTCTCAAGAAGATCTAATATATGTTGAGGTATACGTTCATAAGGAAAAACATCAGTTGTGTTTGAATCATCACTGTTTGAGTGTTGGGGTTCTTCCTTCTATTGACTATCTATCTTTGGTTCTATTTATTCTAGGATATGTGTAGAGCTCCCACCGAGATGGAAAGGCTTCCTGTGATAGCCTATACCTATAGTAATATTGGTTTTTCTCCCATAGTGTTCAATGGGTCTAATGATGCCTTTGCCTCTTATTCCAAGAGGTCCTTTTCCTATATATCCCATTTTAGACATTAGCTTGTGACCTGGTCCATATGATTTTGTGGGAATCTTTGGTGTTTTAGAGTCACATTTTTGAAATATCTATGATTAAGATTCATCTTTGTATAGCTAGGCTAGTATAGCCTCTTCCTCATCTGATTCTTGTTTGGATACTTTCTCTGTGACAAAACTCCCATTAAATATGACCCAAGATTCTTTAGCTGTCGGTTTCACCTTTTCTGAAGGTTGTCCATAAGACTTAGGTGAAAGCGAGAGAGATGTGAGAGATAGGACTGGTTCCATTGTGTATTCTCCCATGTTGGTGTCTTTGATCTTGACTTCTTTTGATACATCTTCCATTTTAGATGTAGATGCTATGTCTCTTTATTTGGTAGGAGACTCTCTATTGTGTGGAACAAGTTTATCTGCACTTTCCTTCAAAGCGTTGTAAGATGCTGATGTGTCTATAGGTATAGTGACCTCTACTCCATCATAGGAAAATTTGAGACATTGATGGTACATTGATGGAATAGCTTGCATTTCGTGTATCCGGGGTCTTCCTATAAGAATGTTATATGCTAGTGGAAGATCTAGTACTTGACAGGTGATATCTTTGATGACAAGTCCTATTTTGATAGGTAGCACAATGAATCCTTTGAAATTTCTTTCTTGTTCATCATATGCTTTAATGATTGTCTTCTTTTTAGGATCAATAGAATCTTCTGACAATTGCAGTTGTGTAACCAATTTGTAGGAACATATATTTAGACCAACGCCTCCATCTATCAACACAGTTTGACATGACAGTTTTGGATTAAGACTTCAATATGTAGGGGTTGGTTATGTGGGTGACTCAATGAGTTTTCATCTTCTTCTAAAAAGGATATGTACTTAGGGGACGTCAAGTGACTCACCATTTTTTGGAATCTATTAAGATCAAGATCTTCAAGAATATTAGAGCCATTTAGAGCTTTATCTAGAATTGCACGATGAGCAAGAGAGATGCGAAGCAACTTGAATATGGAGATTTTGGCATTAGTGTGTTGCAACTACTAGATGATACTGTAGGATATCTCTTTGGACTCTTTATAATTGGAAGATTTGGAAGTAGTTCTTTGTTTAGATGATGATGTAAGATTAAATGGTACCTTCGGGGCGTTTGATGAACCCAAGTTTTATCCTTGGAGAATTGCTTGAGTTTGAGATCGAGTAACTGCATTAGCTATCTTATTATCTCTATCCTTTTTGACAATAGTGATGACATTAAAGTGTTTAGATAAGCATGGTTCTACCATGTTGATGAAATCATTATTACCAGAGTAAGTGTAATTGACATTTTCACCTATATTAGCCGGTTTAGAAGATGAATCTCCTTAATTATGCTTTGGAAAAGGTTCCGTGAATGCCATATGATCATTATTGGATTTATGGTTATCAATTACAATTTCTCCAGTGTCAATTTTATCTTGAATGAGATGTTTCAGATGCATGCAGTTATTGGTTTTATGACCCTTGTTTCAATGGAAATCACAAAAATCGGTCTCTTTCCACCATTTAGGTTTAACTTTGGGGTCATATGGTTTGATCTTAGGTAACATGATGATATTATTTTCTAAGAGAGTTTTCATGATAGATTCCAAGGACTCACCCAGAGGAGTGAACTTGTGTTTTGGTTTTGTAACCCACAGTTTATAGTCAATTGACTTTTTAGCAGGTTTAGTTTCTTTCATCTCTGAAGATTTTATGGCTTGGGTGCCAATGGTGAGATTAAATGTAGGTGCCTTAGATGTAGCACTGATATGATCAACAACACCATCTATGACAATGTTTTTGTTCTTGTTCCAAATTTTGCCCTTATCCTTATTGTCGGAACTAGATCCTGAATCATACTTGTTTTCTTTATGAAGCGATATGTCTCCCTTTCGAACAAGCACATTTTTTTATCTTTATGGAATTTTCTACCATTTTATCAAAGGATGTATGATTTTGTATTTGTAGATGATAATTGATTTCTGGAATCAAATTATTGATAAAGATTTCTAGCTTTTCATTTTCCAGAATTGGTCGGGCATAAAGTGAAAACTTCTTCCTCCAACATTTAAGGAAGGTTGAGAAGGGTTCTCCTAAGTCTTGTTTCAGATTGCATATGTCGATCATGGTGACTAGATGCTAGATATTGTAGGAGTATTGTTGATAAAATAGTTTGATTAACTCCTCAAAAGTCTTGATTGTGGTGGGTATCTTAGAGAACCAATTGATGGCTTCTCTCCCAAAGATTGAGGGAGAGAAGCCATCAATTATAAAGAACATAGTTTTATCCTCCTTGAGACATAGTAGTGCTTTGATTTTGATCTGGTATTGATACTGGAGGGGTTATATAATTGCCTTTCAAGCGTAAATTACCAAGGGCATTTTCTTCGTACAGATTTGTATTGTAAGGCTGATGAAATGTCTGAGCCAAAATAGAAGATGATGGAGAAATTTTTGGTTCTTCTCTTAGTTTTCTTTGTGAGAAATCTCTAGTTACCACCATTAACCTTGGGTGAAAAATTTGAGTGAGATATGTCAGCTAAGAGATAGTCTGATTTAGGAAAGATCAGCTGCCACAACCTTGTTAAGATTGGTTTTTGGAAAAGATAGATTTGGATGTAAATGATGGATATTGTGTCTGGGATGTATGGGTAGATGCCTAAAAGATAGTGGACATGAATTCACAATACTTACCCATTTGAAGATATTGAATCAGGGTTGGTTTTGACAAGATCTTGACACAAGATGAGACGTGAATCAAACTGATCAATCGAATGGCAAATCAAGCTCAATTGGTCACTTTAGGAAAAATATGGTGAATTTTTTGTTGGCTCTACTCTATTCCTGACACAGTGATGATTTTGATAGAATTTGGGTAATAAATGTTGGTTAACTAAATTTTTGACAAATTTTGACTTTCTGACAAATTTTTGGTAAACTCTCGTATGATAGTATCTAGGCTCGTATGACTCAGAATGGGGTTTGACATGACAATTGCAGAAGCTCGTATGACAAATGACACTAGGGTTTCTTTTCTGCTGAGGATTTATGACAAGACTCATATAACACAGTATAGGTTCCCATATGACAATATCGGGGTCCTGATATGATATTTGAAAATTGATGCAATTCTCATACAACAATTGAAAACTTAGGAAGATAGTTTACACCAGAAAAGGATTTTCTTTCAGATTTTGCAAGTTTTTCAGCTGTTTGGTGTTTTCGGTATCAGATTGTTTGCAAATTTCTTTGTCCAAGTTTTGAAAATCTATGTGTTGGATTTTTCTTAGGATTTTTAACATAGAAATAGGCTCAGAATCACAAAAAATAGAGGGAGTTGACTCAGTGAATCAATCACATCTATCTTACCCTAGCTAGGAGAAGAGATGTATTAATTGCTCGTTGACTTAGGAACATACTCATGGAATCCTTAGAATATTTAGGTCCAAAAACACATAATGGATGTTGAAGCCCATATTAGCCGAGTTCAAGTGTCGAAGAGGGCTCGATATGATGAGTTTCTTGGGGTGATTACTATTCACCTTACACAAGCACTACAAATTATGTAGGGGTGGATCAGTGAAAAACTATCTTAGGCTTTTAATCAAGGCATCCATTCAAAAATGTCTCCCATAGTCCCGCAAGAAGGATTTAGGATGTTAACCCTATGAGCACTTTGATCAGTGTAGTCTCACAATAAAGATTTAAGCGGCTCTGCTCTACACAAAATCAAAGCCTATTCATGGAATGAATCCAAGGAACAAGTGCATCTATGTCTTTCAAGGCTTTAACCTCAAGGAAGCATCAAATTTTATAGTGGGGTGGAAGAGTTGGCGTAAGACTTGTCCCCACTTGGGTCATGCCCAGGAGATGTTTACCTCTTTGGTAGGCCCTCTGAAGGATTAATTGAAAAGTGAGGTTGGGGACCATAGGATCTGGGTTTCTAATTCTTTGAAAGAGAAGAGCATAATCCCCTAACCTTTTCCTTTTCCCTATCCAAAACACATCAAGTAGATTAATCCAGAGACAATACACAAACTAGCACTAGGGAAGATACCTTTTGGGTTTCTGATTCTCCTAAGAAGGAGAAGATCATAATCCCCTCAATATCTTCCTCAATGGAAATAAGTGCACGTACGTAATTAGCTAAATACCTATGAAAAATTGAAATCTAAGAAAAATGAATATTTTCTCATGGAAGATTAGGCAACCTGAAAAACTACTTGTCAAAAATTGTGTTGAAAGAGTGTCTTTGACAAGTGTTTCCTGTAAGGGTTTCCTGCAAGTAAGGGTTTGGAAGTCAAGACAAGAAGAGACAAATAAATGGGTTTTTATGCTCGGTCTTCATCTTTTCATCCTACAAATATGTGTTAGGCTATAAAAGTGATCAAATGCTAGCAAGTACCAACTGTCAAGGTCAGCTGTTAGTAAAAATCTAAAATCCAAATCTCAAAAAGTGCCCATAAATCTGATATGACTATTGAAAACTGGAGTCAAAACTTGTACGACAATATACTAGTTCTCATATGATAATATGGATATGATACAACAATGCATTCCTACACACACAACAATCAAGAGCTCATACGACAATACATATCAAGACATACGACAATGCAGAATGTCATCTATCATATGACATGCAAAATGTTTTGATACGACTTTCTACAAACGTCATACGAAATTGTATGGAAGAAAAATTAAAAATAGAAGCTTGAATTGAAAATGTTAGAAAAATGAGATTTTGATAATAGAAACCTATTGTTGGGTCCCACGGTGGGTGCCAAAAATGTGCGTGTGAAATTGTACCTATTTGTAGAACACAACACTTCAGTAAAACATTATAGGTTAACAAATTAGAAAATCTACAGATAAGACAAATATCATTAACCAAGTGATTTACTGCCTTCTAGTAGATGCGAGTATGATATTCTCAATAATAATTGAGATTAGTGATGATGCAACACCTAAATGAAGGATTTGATGATGAAAGCTAATGAAGATTGAATGCAAATTAAGCTATTTTTTTTTATATTTTCTATGCAATATGGAGGAAAAACTATATGAAATGATCTAAGACTAGATGAAAATGAATTGAAATATATTTTAACTATGATATCTATGCTATGAAAATGAAGGAAATGATGATAGCAATAATCTCAAAATTGCACGATCTCACAATTCGCCAGATCGCACAAGTAAGATTCTCCAAATTCATGATCATTTGTAAAGGACCGAGCCTCGTTTATATAGAAATCCAGGGTTTGTGAGAACTCATGGAAAAACAATAAATCACTCCTTGATGAACTTAGATTGATTTTTGAGTTATCAAAGAATCAGAAAGAGTTAACTCATAAAATCATGCAAAATTAGCTTTTTAACTCGAATTAGGAGTTTTAGATAAGTTTTTAACTCACAATCACATGTTGAGTTCAAAAAGTTAACAAATTGAATTGAATAGTCGATTTAGAGTTTAACTGCTTTTTTTATTATGGATGGGTAGTTATGAATTTATTTAATATTTCATGTGTTTTGTTCTCGACTTAACTAAATTTTGAATAAAAATAACTAATTTATGGGTTAATCAATTATTTAATCAAAAATTATCCCAAAACTATATCATTAAATTTAACAATTTGATTTAATCGATTAAATAAATGTTCAATTGATTATTTTTAGCAATTTTGATTTATTGTCAAATAAAACAATATTAATTAGGAATAAATACAATTAAATCTAATTAAATAATTAAGTGGCTGAATTAAATTCAATTAATCAAATATTAATATATTTAATTAATTAACTTTAGGATAAATAAAATAATATCATTTATTGCCAAATAATATTTAATTAAAAATAATTAGAATAGATTAGGAATATTTAGGAATATTCTCTGATGTAGATTTAAGATAGGATTGATTAGAGTTTCAATGATTTGATGCGCAAATGTGCCTTAGGTTAGGACTTTAGAGTCAATTTCGATCGATTTGTCGATGTAGGAGGTCAATGGTCTTGAAGCCAATTTTGGGGGTATTACAACATTAATGCTTTTGTTGAAATAATCTTTCTTCTTCATCCCATAAAGTACTTTTGCTATCAAATATCTGATAAATAAGAGTTCTTGCAATAACATCCTCTGTGATGATCCATATCATTACTCAAAAGCTCTTGCATAGAATTTAACTAATTAAACATTTAAATAAAAGCCTCATTCTATACTAGGGTTATTAGGAAAGCAATATGATATCACAAATTTTACATATTTTCCAAAATATTTCTCTTAAAACATATCATATCATGAGGAGATATATTTGTGAGAACTTATCAAAATTTTATATGCTATCTATAAATTTTTCCCTAATGATATATTTCGGGTATTAACATAGGGAAAAACATTTAATTTGAAAGTGTATAATATATGCCCCTTTTACAAATAATGAAATTAGACGTAAATACATATCCAAATTTGATTCTATTAAAAAAAATTTAATCATTTGGATATATATTTTGTAAAAATTTAATCCAACATTAGTCATAATGCTCCTTAGAAATTAATTTTCTAATATAAGCCAAAAATCATTATAACAAAATGTAAAAAGAAAGATTATAGCCCTAAAAATTTATTAATTATATGGCAAAGACAATCATCGTCTTTAGGGCATTTTAAAAATTAAATCAAATTCTTTAAGGGATACTTTATACATATTTGTGAGACTTAATTAAAATATATATTTATCATATGCTCTAAAAAATGTACCATCGTAATCAATCTTTTCAAAACATTCACTATAGGGTAAAAGCTTTATAATTAAAGATAATATATCTCTAAAAGTAACCCTAAAATTATACAATTTACCTTAATAAAGATGTTCAAGAATAATCATAAGGTGAAAAGAATATATTTTAAAATAAAAATATCCTTTTACAATTCCATTATATGAGAAATATATTTCACTTTTTAGGGTAAATTAATTTCCTTGGAAAAATTACTTTAAGTGAAACCCATCACTTTTTATAAAAAACAAATATCACCCCAAGGATCAACAAATATTTACATAAGGTAAAAAAGAAAATATTTCAATATCTCAAACATTCAATGTGAAAGATCAATCACAATATTATCCTTTTTATTTACTTATAGGACAAAAACATTATAATTATATCTTTTCACGCTAACAATTATTTTCAAGGAATATAATAGAGCAATTAGTTAGGGTAGGATGGGTAATTAGGATAGAAAAGAGGGTAGGGTTGAGAGCTTGATTGTTCAACTCCCTCTCCCCACCCTTTGTAAAAATATTTTTATTTAAAACTATTTTTTTTTTTCAAATAGAAATATTTAATTATTCGAGTATGCATTTTGAAATCTTCCAATATTAAAATTTACTCTAAACAATTATTAATGTTTTCAAAAGAATATACATTTCCCTTTTTGAAAAATAAATTTTACCCTAATGATAGATTTCATTTGTTTGACAAGGGTAAACATATTTTATTTTTAAAAAATAAGGAGTATAGTTTCTTTAAAAACACTACTAAATAATCAAGTATTTTAGCCATAAATAATACTTCCCTATCAAATTTGAGCCCGCAAATTTAGGTTTCAACACTATCTCCTTTCGGAAGTGTTCAATAGTCAAGGGTTTCGACAACCATGAGCCTCCTTTTTTTGGCTTTGATAACCAGCTTTGTGTGATAAGAGAATTGAATTTCTTCTTATCTCCTCCATAGACATGAGTTGCCTCTATGAAGGTCCAGGGTTTGTGGGGCTCTTTATTAGGAATTTTTAAGGGTGCTATGAGCATTTCACTACTAATTTTTACTAGAATCTCTCTTGATGCATCCTTAATACACCTACTCTTAGCATCATACTTGTTTTCACATTCTAGCACTAACTCTGGACATGTTAGGGTCGGTGGAAATGTTGCAGCTTCCATGAATCCACTACCGGCCAATGTCTTAGAAAAATACCCTTCTGGTGCATTGTTAACCCTTTCATATAATTCTGTCAAACTCACATTTACGAGAGAGGTATCACAAATTTTGTGGAGAGAAACTAGTAAGCGAATTCTACTTTTTTCTTTTGGGAGCTTGGGACAAAAAAGAGGCATTTAAGAGAAAATAAGAGAATCTTACAATATACAGGAACAACCTTCCTTTTGAAACCATAAACTAAAAGATGTAAGAGAAGAGGATAACTCACCAGTTTACTGTGCATAGTTTCTCTGCAATTCCTTACCACAATTTTTGCTACTCCCTTTCTCCAAAAGAAACTGATAACAATTGATAATAAAAGACTACTATTTATTATCAAGCATGTCGAAGATCTTGGATAGATTCGTGTAGAATGAAAAAGAATAAATACATTTATGCAAGAGGTTATTGACATGACACATTATGCTCTTTTCATTAATTCTTATGTCAAATCAGCACAAATCCTCTAGCTCCCAATAAACTTTCCTGATTAGCACACTTTTAATAATGATGGCCCCTTTTGTACTACGCTGCTAGCTGTCATCCATCACATCATGACATATCTGCACTGTCTCATCAAATCTGGTGACTTCGCATGAAACTCTTCCCAAAAGTTCAAATTTGGTAATGATTCTCTTAATAGGTACTTTCCTGCATAAAATAATCATTCAACCAGAATATTCCATGATTTGGACCTTCCTTTTGAACTTGAAGAGGTTCAAGGTTGAAGTTTGACTTTCAAATTATGACAAACTGAAAGATCGACAACTTTGCAAATAGTAATATATGAGTGACTTCTAGCAGACCTTGAACTAGAACTTAAACTTGAACTTGACAAGGTTCAAGTTTAACTTCAACTAAGACTTATTTGATAAAATGACTGACCCTGAGATCAAAGAAAAAGATGAGGATAAAAATTGGCTCTAACTAGGGACTGAGACTACATAAGACTAAGGATGAACCTAGAACAATTGGTTTCACAAAAAGGACTCAAACTAATTAAGGCAAGGGTGACCAGACACAACAAAACTTTCTAACACCTACAAAATACAACCAAAAATTATATACAAGGAGGATGAAAGAAACCTAGAGCTGGTAAAGTTTAAGGTCCTATCCATTATAAGATAGGTGTAGTTCATCTCCATCAATATACCTTAGCTTGAATGCATTAGGACCCAAGGCTTGAAAAATCTTGAAAGGTCCCTTCCAAAGAGACTCAAACTTGCCATGTGCTCCTTGTAGCTTGTGGCGTTTATCCAAAATTAAAATATTGTTTCCTTCCATGAACTTGCATGGCCTGGCACGATGATCAAATATTTCTTTCACTCTGAGTTGATGACTGGTTATGTGATCAACCAGTTCTTCCCTTTCTTCTTTAATTTTGGATAAATACAAAATCCTCTTCTTTGTGAATTCTGAAAAACTTCATTCTCAATACACCTTTACAACTTTGTGGAGGCTAGTTCAAGCGAAAGTGATAAATGCACTTCTACTCCATATACTATCTTAAAATGAAACATTCCAATGGCCCTTTTTGGTGAAGTCCTATCTGCCCACAAAGCTTCGTAGAGTCATTTATGCCAATCTCTTCCTCTTTCTTCCACTAGCTTTCTCATAATATTAATCAAATTTTTGTTCGTGGACTCAACTTGTCCATTTCCATGAGGGAAATAATCCAAAGAATGTGACAGGTTGATCCCATGATCATAGCAGAAAACTTGAATTTCCCAGGATGAGAAATTTTGTGTGTTATCAATCACTATCTTGAGTGGTACCCAAAATCTTGTTACTATGTTCTCTTTCAGGAACCTGCATACCACTTCAGAAGTTGTCACCTTTACCAACACAACTTCTACCCATTTGGTGGATTAATATGTGGCCATGAGGATATGATTATGTCTTCCACTTGAATTTGGATTAATAGGGCTAATAAAATCAAGGCCTTATTGCTGGAAGGTTTCTTCAATGACTACAAGTGTCAAAGGTAAGGCAGCTAACTGAGGTTTTCCCAAAAATAGTTTGCACTTTTCACAACTGGCCACCCATTTGTAAGCATCCTTGAATATTCCTGACCATTAATAGCAATTCCTCAATATTTTAAAGGTCATCACAAATGATGAGTAATGTCCATCGCAAGCCTCACTTTGAAATGGATGCAATAGCTTCTATTGTTGGTCCTTATCCACACACCATAGGAACATCCCATCCATTCCTTTTTTGTATAGGACATCTTCTACAATAACATAATTTTCTACCTTGAGCTGCAAATTCCTCTTTCCTTTGCTTGTAAGATGATTGGGAGGCACTCCATAGGTCAAGAAATACACGACATCAGAAAACCAAGAATCACTCATTCCAACAAAAAGACAATTAGGAACTTCTTTTTCTTCTTTATTTTCAGCCATTAGTTTACACAAACCGTCCCCCCTGACAAACTTAGTGGGCTTAATTTCCAGGTCAAATTATTACACCTTTTCTACCCAAGTAGCTCTGTTATTTACAACCACTTCCTATTTTGTGAGGATACTTTTAACAATAGAATTAATTGGGACAAACACTATGGAGTGAGAATGAAGAATGTAATACCAAAACTACTTTACAATGTTTACCATCGTGAAAGCCTGCTTTTCAGTTTGAGAGTAATGCAGTTCATGTTTCTTTAAAGGTATGCTCATGGAGGATATAGGGACCTCTTCATTATTCTCATTCTTCTGTAACAACACTCCAAACATGGTGTGCTATGAAGCATAGCAATAAATTATGAAATCTTTTTTAAAATCCGGGTGGATCAAGGTTGGAGCTTGAGCTATGGCTTCCTTTACCTTTTCAAATGACTTCATAGTCGATTCATCCCATTTGAAACTATTGTTTTCACTCAGAAGGTCAACCATTGGTTTTGTTTTCACAACAAACTTGGGGATGAAATTTCTCAAGAAATTAACTTGGCCAAAAAATATGTTATGCCTTTGCAATTTATAGGGAGATACAATTGCTAAATAGCTCTAACTCTTTCTGGATCGATTTTAATACCTTCTTTTGAAACCAAGTGGCCTAGAAATTTTCCTTTCATTACACAAAAAATGTACTTCTTTAGATTTAAAGAAACACCATGTTCTCGACATCTCTATAATACTTCCTTTAGGTCTTTTAGATTCTTCTTGCATCTTCTGGAAAAGACTGTTATGTCATCTAAATAGATAGTGATGGTTTTATTCAATAGGTGGCTGAGGGTGGAATTCATAGCCCGCTGAAAAGTAGCTCCAACATTAATCAATCTGAAAGGCATTCTTCAGTAGGTGAATGCACCCCAAGGAGTGGTAAAATCTATCTTATGTTGATCTTCATCTGCAATATTGATCTGGTTGTAACCTAAGAAATCATCGAGCAAGGACATCATTTCTGAGCCGACAACCATTTGAAGAATCTAATCCATCATAGGAAAAGAAAAGTTATCCTTCAGACTAGATTGATTGAGTTTTCTGAAGTCCACACAAATTCTAATTTCTCCACTTCTCTTTCACATGGGAACTATGTTAGCCACCCATGTCGAGTGGTGTATTGGGTAGATTGTGCGTGCTTGAAGCATTTTATCAACCTCTTTAAAAATAGCGTCAACTACTTTTAGACTATAAGTCCTCAATTTTTGATGAAAAGGGGATGTCTCGAGTTTTAGAGGGATATGATGTGTGAAGTGTCACTCTCAAAAATTCCTTAGATCATCATAGGACCAGGAAAAAACATCCCTATATTCTTTCAATAATTTTGTGAAGCATCTTCTTTCATCAACATCAAAACATACCCCTAAGTTTACCAACTTAGGGTCTTGCTCATCTCCAATGTTTACCTTTTTGTATTCATTAGAAGGGATACCATTTGATTTGATAGTTTGATTTATGAAACAATCTCTTCTATTGAATAGATTTTCAAGCTCCACTAACCCCTTGGGTATGGAATTACCCTTGAGTTGGGACACTCCTTCTGGTGGGCTAATCTCTTTATCTAGGAAAAATTCATGACATTCAAACCTCGATCCTTCAAAGTAATTAGTGGTAAACTTGTCCAAGCCTTGCAAGAATTCATTTGTGTGTGCATCATCTCTAAAGACTTGCCAAGAGAGGGTGTTGTTAGGTACAATAGGTCTATGTATCACTTCAATTGTATAATAATTCTTCGTAAAGTTTGGATACAAAATTAATAGAGAAGCTGATCCTACAAGAGTGTCAGCTCTTGAGTTATACTCTCTTGGGATGGATTCAATTGAAAAGGCATCAAACCACTCCATCTCATCCCAGACCCTATTTCTATAATGTTTTAGCCTTTCATTTTTTACAGAAAATAGGTTTCTAACCTATTTTACAATTAACTCAGTATCTCCACATGCTCTGAGTATCTTAATACTTTTCTTTTTTTCTTCCTCCAGTCCTAACAACAAGGCCTCATATTCTACTGTATTGTTTGTATTCTCAAACTCAAGCTTGAATGAGAAAGGGAATTTGATTCCAAAAGGAGAAATAAGAACTACACCTACCCCTGATCCTATAGTGGAGTAGCTACCATCAAACTCAATAACCCAAGGGATGTCATCATCTATGGAGACATGGCCTACAACATCACTTTCAGGCATGATAACATAGTTAGAAAAATATGACTCTTGATACAAGATTTGGGATTTAGGGTCTTCTAAGGGAAAGACAATATACTTGGACTTGGCTTCAGGGAGTAGAGAAACTTTTTTGTTTCCTATAGGAACAATGGGTTGAGACCAATCCAATTTTATCTCACCACCTAAATCCCTGCAAAAGGTTCAACTTAGGAGCATTCCATAGCTAGCCGAGATGTCGACGACTAAAATAGTTAGTTTTAATCTTTTTTTAGGAAAAGTTGCCAGTGAGACCTATGCACCCTTGATTTGACCTATAAGTGGGGCTTTCTTTAAATCCATGGAATAGCATTGACCAAAAGTGGCTATCATAGAGAGATCCAATGCCTTGGCTACAAAAGAAGGCATGATATTATCTAAAGCCCCAGAATTAATAATACAATGTTCAATTTAAAACCATGAATAAATAAGGACATGTAGAAAGGTTCTAGTTTCAAACTAGAGGAGGTAGCAGAGGTTATTTTCTATAGGCTTCTGCTCTATCTTTGTTTTTTCATTCACATGCTTTCCTTTAAAACATGTATTGTTAATTTGTTAAGATTTAGGTACAACAAAAGGGCCTTTAACATAATCAACTAATTTATCCAATTCATGTGGATTCATTTTTAGGTAATCAATAGGAGAAATTTGAATTTTGGAAGATTTACAAAAATCTACTATGTTAAAGGGGGGTTTGGTTTTAGACCTTTTTAAAATTTGAACTTCCAGAGTGTTTTCCTTTTGTGCTTTATGATTTTTACTGGTCTGACTTCTATTATATTTTACATGGGGCACAACCAAGGGTGTCGTGGCCTGACTATTTGATTTTCCTCCACACTAGTTTTTGGTCAGGATTGAACAAGAAGGATCCTCCAAGGTTACCAATATGTTACCACCTCTTTTTGAATCTGATTCATATTCTAGATAGTAATTTCTAGAGTTGCCAGGTAATTTAGAGGATATATCTTCGATAGTCACTTTTACTGCAGCCTCCTTTTAAGCATCAAGTTTTTCATGGCATACATTTTTAGGACATGTACCCCCTTCATGTTCATCTGTGAGATGAGAAATATAGATATTACTTTTACTTGGTGGAGGTTCAATTTGGAGCCTTTTCTATGCAAGAGGTAAATTGAATTGTTTACCAGTATTTGAGGTCCCTTGATTTGAGTATTTGCGTGAGATATCTTGATAAGGAGCTATGGTCTTAGATAACTATCACTTGATTGTTATCAGGTCATTAATCAGCCTTTGTATTATAGGATCTGATGATGAGGAAGTTGAGGCCTGAGAACTAGGTGCCTGAACATGTTTTCTCTATTTACCAGTCGTAATTAGATCATCTTCTAATTCAATGGCAAGTGTTTGAGAAACATCTAAGGTGGCTGGCTGAGCTCTTTTCAAAGGGAAAGAAATATTAGGTGGCATGGAATTCAAGAAGAATCCTTTTTATTTTCATCATTTGGTCTACTTGCATCCATAATCTTTTGAAGGGCTTTATTAAACCTCGCTACAAATTCTTGCATGGGTACTTGGATTTCATTCTTCATTTGGCTCAACTATATCAAAAGAAAATTGGCATCATTACCCAATTTGAACCTAACTTCAAAAGTTGTTCTCCTACTATTCCAATCAATGATTGAGGCATGATGTAGATTATGGAACCAGTCTGCGACTGCATTTGTCAAGGTCTAAAAGAAAGTCTTACAACTACATCTTGAGTAGTGACAACCAAAACTCCACATGTATTAAAAATGTTTAAATGATCCTCGGTGGATTTCTTGCCATCACCACTAAATTTTGGAAGGATGTCCTGACCCTTAGAAAAATTACCTAAATTTTCCCCTAAGCTTAAAGGGCCCACAACTACACCCCAAGGTTGGTTTTGGGCCATGGAGGGAAAGATAATATTCAACAATTGAAAATTAATGAAAGAAGGAACCAAGGTTCCAAGTGACACAAAGGATTGGAAAGAAGAGCTTATTAGAGATGTCTTGGTGGGGGAGGAAGGTCTACTGATTGTCTTGTAGCACCTTTCTTTAAAGGGATTTTAGGGTTTAAAGTCAAGCTTTTCTAGGTATTCAAAATCTATGTCAATCAGACCTCTTTCCCTGTCTCCTCTAGTGTATCTTTTATCTGCCAGTTTCAACAAAATTTAATTGGCTCTAGCTATTCTATTTACAAAAATCACTTCCTGGGAAATGGGTATACCTCTTAATCTTTCACCAATTTCTTCTTCTCTCTCAAACACTTGTTGAATCTGAAGATATTGCTGGTTACTTCTTCTATTTACCTAAGCACATGTATTTAGGTCTGATATGAGATCTTCTTGTGTGTCTTGGAAACCCAGATTTGGTTGTAACACTGGTTGTTCATCTATGATAGGAAAAACCTTTTTATCATAGTATAAAAATATTCAAATCCCCATCGGAGTTGCCAAAAATTGTTAGTGAACAATTTTTCCTTTCTAAAAATTAATTAAATGATTCTCATAAAATGGAAAGAAAAAAATAATTACAACACTAACAATTGAGTTTCTATGATAGAAAACTCTCTGCAATTTTTCAAGGTGTAGCTACCTTGCTAGAAAATATTCAATCCAATCTTATTTACAAAAGAATTTAAATCATGGGTATTTTAACCAGAAAATACTTAAGGCAGAACATTCAATTCATCAATACAAAAAGAATGTGGAAGTTTAAGAACCATTCAATGTTGATAATAATGATTATCCACATGATTAAAACTAAGATCATTGTATCGTCAAAAAATGGAAGTACTTCCATTTAGGACTAGTTTAGCTCTCCGAATAAGTGGTTTGGGGTCATGTCAAATGCCTTGAATGGGTCTTTGACTTGGATCTAGTTTTTCCCCTACCTACCCTATTTTATGCTTCTTTCCTACCTATTTCTGGTATCTTGCTTTGAGATTTTGAGGTTCTTGACCTCAGGGTCAAGGTTGACCTTCTGAGTCAAGGTTGATCTTGACCCTGACCCATGGTCTAAATTTTAAATTCCAAAGATTTTTGGATGTTGGGGTTTGGAAATAATTCTTTCCCACTTCTGGGTTAGCTGCTTCAGGCTTCAAAATGGTGACTCTTAAAAGACATTTAATATAGGTCCACTTCTATGGGTATGAGCCTAATGGGAATTTATTTCATATGTTGGCCTCTCTAGAAGTTGGTGTCCTAGACTAGTATATAAGGAATCCTTCTCCTCTCATTTTGGGGGGAAAAAGAAAAGGAAAAGAGAGGGAAAAGAGGAGGAAAAGAGATGGAAGGAAAAGGGAGGATCACCTATGCATAATTTATCAAAGTGAGCATTAAATCATTCAAGCATTCAAGCATTCAAGTATTTAAGCATTCAAGCATTCAAGTATTCAAGGAGATCCATTAGTAGTTATTGAAGGATTCAAGCTCTATGGAGCCCTCTTGTTGAAGATTTCTCCATCCATATCCATTCAAGCTTCTTACTATTCCAAGATCCATTCAAGATTGGTGTTGAAAATCTAAATGCAATTGATTTCAGACATCCTACATCCTACAATTCTATATCCATTTGGAGCATCCATACTTGTGGATTCAAGGATTTGAATCCTCCACAAGGGTTTCAACATAAGCAAGGTGAATTATTCTATTTACATTTTTTATTACTACAATTTCAATTCTATTTCAAGGTTAATTCAAAAAATGGGGTTTGAACAAGCCAAACTCCTCATCCAAACAAAAAAACCATTTTTCTTGTAGGTGCAGGTGCAGAACAACGAATTATAGAATAGATTTAGATACCTTTTTTGAAAAACTTTTAGGATCCGCAAACAACATTTTCGTCAGAGTAGTGCAGGTCAAGGTCGACATAGAGGGTCATAATTGCACCCCCCTATTTGGGTCAAGGTCAACCTGGTTCAGAAAAGAAAAAGATTTCTGGGTTTTCTCCATCTCTATGTTTCCAGGGCAAGGCAAGTTGCATAATTTCCAAAAAATCAATACAGACACCAGGAAACAACAATTTCCAGATCTGCTATACTTTGAGGTTAGTATTTGGCTTCAATTCATTTCAATTAATATTTTAATACTCTCTTCCAAAATAGAATGTAAGGTTTTCCTCTTTCTTCTTATTACTAATCAATTGATTCATTTATGCATTGACCATTTTCTTGTGGTTAATCAATTTGGATCTTTCCTTTGGGAATTTGGGGTTAAGAAGAGAATCTTACCTTTCCCAATTCTTCTATATGTAAAGTATATTATTTACATGTTGGTGAACACATCGACACCAACCAACCACCAATCAATCATTTTTTTTTATTCTTTACATTTTGGTGAACCCGCTTATGACAACTCTTTCTTTATTGGTGTTAGATTTACATTTCATGTTAGATCTTGCATGTTTATTAGATTAGCCTTCTTTTATGTGCTTGCATTTACATTTCAAAAAATAAAACAAAAAAATCATATAAAGAAAAAATACAAAAAACATTTATTTGTTCATGCCTTGTGTTTTCCTAATTTAGTTCATTTGCATTGCATTGGTGTATGAGATTTACTACCTCTAGTCCTACTTATAATATCCCAGTTAGAAGAAGTCACAGACTTATGGGTTCCTTTGATCCTAAGTCTTCCTCTCCTTTCCTTAGGATCCCATATGATAATTTGATCACTCATGATTCCAATCCTACTATGGAGCATAAATATTCTCACTCATCTCATGATGAGGATGAAGCTTTAAGAGTTCCTCCTGAATAAGTCTAAAAAATTTAGCCAAGTTGTTTGCTAGAAATTTTTATGATAAGGCCTTGCAATGGTATTGTTCCTTGCCTCCTTATTATATTGATTCTTTTCCAAAAATTGCTAATGCCTTTATCCAACAATTCCAAAATAGCATTGGTCTGCAAGTTTCCTTAACTGATTTGATGCATTGTAAAAAAACACTAAAGAAAAACTGACTGAATTTATTGGTAGATTTAAGCATTCGTATGCTCAAATTTCTTATCATGTTCCTGATATTGATATTCAACATATGTTTATTTCAAATTTACAAAAGGATATTAGAGATAAGTTTTTTCTTACTGAATTTACCTCTTTTCAACAACTTTGTGCAACACTTCATCATTATCAATTACAAGTGAGTCAATTTGAGAGAAAACACTCTAATGGATCCTATTCCAGTTGATAAGAGTGATGCTACTCCTAATCCCAACAAGTTTCAAAAACCTAACAACTATGTCAAGATAAATAAGCAAGTAAATGCAGTTGTTGATCAAGTTTCTGTTGCATCCAACAATGCCACTTTTGCATCTAATTCTTTTCATCTGAATCGTATGTTTACTCCTCTTTTTGAATCTTTACATTCTATTATGAGTAAATTTTTGAATGCTAATATGATTACTTTGCCTCCTATTAGACCTCTTCTTCCTACTATGATGGAATCCAAATCCTTTGATCCCAAATCCTTTTGTCAATACCATCATCAGAATGGCCATGATACTGAGAAGTGTTATTATTTAAAACATAAGGTTCAAGACTTAATTGATTCTAATGCTTTATCTATTGATAATTTTGATGGTAGTGGGAACAAATTTGTCTCTCCTCTTAATGAAAACCTCCAAATCTATATGAATCCTTTGTCTACACATGATACTAATACCATTGTTCAGCCATCTTCTGTGGATATTGTTTATGATTCAAAGATGGATGATCTCAATCATATTGTTGACCATGTGGAGCATGTCATTTTATCTCAACCTGTATCTCCACCCCAGCCTCAATCTCAATCTCAACCTAATACTAAACCGAAACCTCAACCTCAAACTCAAAAATAACCTAAGAATAAAATACCTAGGGAACTCTTGAACACCTTTGATGATTCTGAGACTATTAAAGCTCCTGATGGTCCCATCTACATTTATCCTAGGATTTCTAAGATACTACACGTGGTTGTCTTGTTGATCCTACATCCTTAGTCAATGTCATTATTGAAGAAAACCTTTTTATGAAGAACTTACAAAGTGATTGTTAGGATACATCTAATGTGTGGATCCAAACTTGTAATGGTTTTCTCTATCCATCATTCGGTTCTATTAACTTGCCTGTTGAACTTTGTGGTAAAGTTGTGGACGCTACCTTCATTGTTGTCCCTACTTATGATCAGTTTCAAGTTCAGCTTGGTTTTCCTTGGTTGAATTCCATGCGTGTCATTGCTTCTCCTATCCATAAGTGTATTAAATTCATTCATGATAAAGAATTGAAAATGATTAATCATAGTTTATATCAACCTTCTAGGCCTAGGGATTGTGCTACCCTTGACTTCTTTTGGCCTTCATTACCTAATTCATGTTCTTCTCGACCTGATGACCTTTTTTTCTCATATCAAGCCTATAAACATTGTAAGAGTATTGAGTTAAGCATGCCTCATATGGATCTTAACCATGGTCTTTTTCCTATGCCTTCCATACCTCCTTTATCCATAACTTCTAGTTCTGTTAATCAAGCTCCTAGTGTTTCTTTTTAGCCTACTAAGAATCCTACTAATCCTCCTATAGAACTTGTGAAGGAACTGGTGGTTGTTCCTCCTAGTTCTCAACATATTTCAAACAAGACAAAATGTAACCGATCTGGCAATAAACATCATAAGAAGCATCAGGCTCAAGATAAGGCCCATGCCTCTATTCTTCAAAGTTCTTTAACTTCTTTTGACTAGCCTATGCCTAATGTGTTGGAAGAAGTTAATGTTAATAATGATGTTAAGATGAATAATTATGATGATTCTATTCATATCTTAGATTCTATTTCGATTAATCTTGATGAAGAAGCTACTCTTGATAATCCTAATGATGCTAATGATGAATATGAGACTATTGACATTGATACTGATTTACCTAATATGCTTTCAATACAATTAATAATTACACCTAGTATCAAACATCACGATTCTCAAGAGGATCCTTGTTTGGGACTAGCTATTATTCCTACTATATTGGATATAGTCCCTCTTGTGAGTTTCCCACCTTCCCTAAATGATATAGACTGAGATGGGGAGAGTAGGTGATGTGCTTGATTGGCTTGTCCTCCATGGTGGATTTTTGTGTGTTTTCCTATTGTATTCTGTTTCTCCTATAATGTGTTTTCTAAATGTTTGTTAGATTCTTTTATATGACCCTTGTTACTTTGTTGGTGCAAGGTGATAAATGAATTGAACCTGTTGTACTATTCCTCTATATGTATCTCTATTCTTCTATATGTTTTTTTCATGTTATGTTATAGCTATGCTATTGTTCATAAATGTTTTCCTTGTGTATTCCACTTGGATTTGTGACTTGGTAGAACTGATTCTTTTTGGTCTCCATGTTGTGGTTCAAAAAGACTCTTCTTCGTAAATCTTATGTTTTATTTCCTCCATTGTGATTGTAGTTCTACTTTCTTTGGGGAATGATGTCAATTCATTTGCAATAATATCATATATATATATATTATCTTATAATTATACTAACCCCATGGTAGGTAGATCCCTTTTGTGTTCTCTGTATGTTTATGTGGTATTTCCCTTGATTTGTCTTCAATTGGGGCATCTTGTAGTGGAAACATAATTAGTGGATTTGTTTATGTTTTCATTCAAGCCATTGCTCCTATTAAATTTTTAGTAATGAATTTAACATGAGGGCATACACTCTGCTCACTTTTTGCACACACGCACTTCCAAAATATTTTCAGACTTAAAACTTTTTTTTTCTCCCTTTATGGATTAGAGACTAATTCTTAAAGCATGGATTTTTACCTTATAGGATCTCTTGATCCCTCTAGTTTCAATTTACAAAGTTTTGATCCCTTAAGGTTAGAAGGTGTCCTTAAGACTAGATCTCTCTTGTTTTGGCTTTTCTTTTTTGGAATAGAATATTCCTGAGGGTGAATCCTTGATGGGTTGACTAGTGAGTAGCCACAATCACTAGGCGGTTCAACTCCATCTTTTGAGTTGCACTATTTCCTTGTGTGATTCACAATGGGACATAGGTTCTCATTGGGTGAGGCAATCACACTCTCTTCTCTCTATTTTCTAGTGATTTCTCTCTTATTGTAATCTTGGGGTTGACAAAGACTTGAGTCCCTAGGGGCTTCAAGATTGCTTTGCCCCTTTGATTTCAATAAGATTTTCCTATTCTTTGTGATCTCCTTTACCAAGAGTTTGCATCAAGTCCATACTCTTGCTAAAGTAGGGGCTAAATATATCATCAAAAAATGGAAGCACTTTCATTTAGGACTAGTTTAGCCCTCCGAGTAACTTGTTTGGGGTCATGTCAAACACCTTGAATTGGTCTTTGACTTAGATATCATTTTTCCCTTGTCCTAACCTATTTTCCACTTCTTTCCTACCTATTTATGGTATCTTGCTCTAAGATTTTGAGGATCTTGACCTCAGGGTCAAGGTCGACCTTTTGGGTCAGGGTCAACCTCAGCCCTGTGTTAGAAAGTAAAGTCCACCAAGATAAATAAGAGGGGGGGTGAATCAGTTATCTGATAATTATAAATTTTATCAACTTCAACAACATTAAACCATGTAAGCAATATAATTACTAACCATAGAAAGATATTCATACATTAACACAATGACACAAGATATGTTTACTAGGGACTCTTGATCAAAGAGTAAACCCTGGTGGAAATGATGCCCATAAAAGATGCACTAATATGAATATTTCTTGTGAAAGGATGGAATCTATTAGGAGTCTTATGAAATACATTCAGTACATATGAATCCTTGTTAGGAGATTTTGAATCCATGTTAAAAGATTCTAACCCTGTTAAGAGTTATGGAAGATAGACCCTACCCAAACAGCTTCAGGGTAAGATCATTGAACACACTGTCCAAATAATATTTGTATTACTCAACATAATAATATGTTACCTCTTCTCTGACTGTGCCAAACTGCACTCACTGTTACACCAGATGTCAATTTTAGATCTTTGTACTTTGCATGTCTTCCTTCACAAATTTTCTTTCATACTTAGCTCTTTTCTTCACTTCATGCATACATCATCACATCTGACCACACTAAAATAAGGAAATACATTCCTTCCTTTATACCACACTCAAATAATTACAAATGAGTTGGCATACATTTACAACATAAAAGTATCCACACACTACATCAAAATTACACAAAACTGTCAGCTTCCAACTACAATAATTCTTCACTCATGTGACCTTGAAGTTTGTGCTATCATCCACATCACTAACAATGTGTCTTCAACTTCCCTTTAACTGTGCAAAACTAGATTCCATCTCAATTAGGAGATATCATCTGATTTCCACGAACCGCTACTCAGGAACACTACCTAAATATTGCTTCCACAAAAATTCTCATAACTTCCATGAATAAATGAATTACTATCTGTGCTCTTAACCATAGACATATAACATATCAAAGAGTATATCCTCAACATTGCATAGCTCCAACTACAATAAACCACGTGCGCTAATCCAAACTTTGTTTGCTTCTCTGTAAGTCTTTGGTAAATCACTGTGTTGACATCAATGACAATCATAGTCATGAATGCAACAAAAACTGCTACAGAATGGCTGCCAAACATTTATCATTCATTCTTAACAATCTCCCCCATTGGCATTGATGGCAACATAGATGAAAAAACATCCAATCTTCCAAAAATCCAATACTGCAGCACTGCTACTCCAAATCCTCTTCATCAATCAAATCTTGCTTCGTTATCCTATTGAGTTCTCTCCAATAGATGTTTCAAATGGTTTTTCATGTATACTTCTCCCCCATTGACATCAATGATAGAAATTTCATCATTATGTCAACAACAACTCCAATGTCAAAAGACACTATTCAGAAAATACATTCACTAGAGTCCTCATGACTCAGCTCAAATACACATACTCCCCCATAGAGGAAGTACCAACATCTAGTCCAAAAGAAAGATAAGGCTCATATACCACTGGATGGATGCAACCAACTACATCACTTTTCAAAAGTAAGCTGAGGCATAACCCCAAGCATACCTCTCTGATACTCAAATGTATCCTTAGGAAAAGGCTTTGTGAATATATCTGTTATCTGCTCCTTTGTACTTATGTACTCAAGTCTGACTTCTTTCTCAACAAATTTCTCTCTTACCACATGATACTTAATCTCTATATGCTTTGTCTTAGAGTGTAATATAGGATTCTTAGACATAATAACTGTGCTGGTGTTATCACAATGTATGACAATAGGTTCAACAAACTTTATTCCAATATCCTTCAGCATTTGCTTCATCCAAATTATCTGGTTACAATTGTTTGTTGCTGCTACATATTCTACTTTTGCTATGCTTTGTGAGATACAATTCTACTTCTTTCTTAGCCAAAAAACCAATCTTGCTCCAAGGAAAAATGCTCCACCACTGGTGCTTTTCTTATTATCAACACTGCCTCCCCAGTCAACATCTTTATATGCACATAGGGTAAAATCATCAAATTTTTCATACCATAATCCATAGTCCATTGTGCCTCTTAAATATCTCAGTTTCCTCTTTACTACTGCATGATGTGATTCTCTAGGTTCAGCTTGAAATCTTGCTACAATTCCAACTGAATGTGCTATATCAGGTCTTGTATGAGTCAAATACTACAATCCTCCAATCATAGATCTGTATTTCTTCTGTTCCACTGCAAGAGTCTCATCTGTGCTAGATAACTTATGTCCAGTCACCATGGGTGTTCCAACTAGTTTACAATTCTCCATTCCAAATCTTTTCAACAAGTCATTCAGGTACTTTGTCTGACTTACATAGATGCCATCATTGTTTTTTTTTATCTGTAATCCCAAAAAGTATTTCATTTCACCAATCATACTCATTTCAAATTCAGTCTTCATTTCATTAGCAAATTTGTCACTAGCTTCATCTTCTCCTCCAAAGATAATGTCATCAACAAAAATAACTATAACCAAAAAACCATTTTCAATTTCTTTTGTGTACAAATTGCTATCAGCTATTCCTTTTGTAAATCCCAATTTTAACAAATACTTGTCCAGTCTTGCATACCAAGTTCTAGGTGCCTATTTAAGTCCATATAAATATTTCTACAGTTTACATACCATGTCTCCTTCTTGAGTCAAAGGAAAACCTTCAGGCTTCTCAATGTAGAATTCTTCTTCCAACTCTCCATTCAAAAATGTTGGCTTCACATCCATCTGATATACTTTGAATTTCTTGTAAGTTGCATAAGCCAAAAACATTCTTATTGCTTCAATTCTTGCAACAGGTGCAAAGGTTTCTTCATAGTCAATTCCTTCTCACTGAGAGTAATCCTTACATACCAATCTTTCTTTGTTTCTTACTACTTCTCCTTGTTCATTCATCTTGTTTCTGAATACCCATTTAGTTCTAATAACATTCTTGTCTTTAGGTCTAGGGACCAATTCCCATGTCTTATTCTTTTCAATCTGATCTAGTTCTTCTTTCATAGCATTAGTCCAACTTTCATCTTCACAAGCTTCACTAGTAGTCTTAGGTTCAATTTGAGAAATCAAACAAAACTATTCTTGTACCTTGTTTCGAGTTAGAACTCCTCTTTTGATGCTCCCAATAACTTGTCCAATAGGATGATTTCTTAACAAACTCTTGTTAGGTGTCACTGTCTCAGATCTCACTTCAGGTGTAGGTTCTTCAATGACTTCACTGTGGCTTTCATTCAACAAATCACTGTTAGTTTCATAAAATAATTTAGTAGATCTAGTGTTATGTTTAGGATGAGCTTCTTCATCTGATTCATAATCAAGCATTCTTTCCTAAATTTTGAACTTTTCATCAACTTTAACATTTGCACTTTCAACAATAGTCTTAGTTATTTTATTGTAACATCTATAGGCTTTTCTTTTCAAAGAATATCCAAGAAATATACCTTCATAACTTCTAGGATCAAACTTTCCAATATCGTCATCTCTCTTTATATAACATTTGCTTCCAAAAATTCTAAAATACTTAACTAAGGGTGCATTTCCAAACCACAATTCATAAGGTGTCTTGTCTGTGTCTGCTCTAATTTGTACTTTGTTCATTGTATACACTGATGTGTTCACTGCTTCTCTCCAAAATATCTTTGCCAAATCATTCTCAAATAACATAGCTCTTGTTGCTTCAGTCACTAATATGTTTCTTCTTTCTGCAATGCCATTTTGTTCAGGTGTTCTAGGGGCCGAATATATTCTGTTAATGCCATTTTCTTTAAAAAAAGTGTTAAAATCTCTAGAAGTACATTCTGCACCTCTATCAGATCACAAACATTTAATCTTCATTCTCAACTTTATCCTTAACAATCTTAAACTTATCAAATGCTTTAGATTTTTCTTTAAGAAATGCAATCCACATCATTCTTGTAAAATCATCAACAAGAATCATAAAATACCTTTCTCCATAGAATCCTCTAGTCCTGGTAGGACCGCTCAAATCTGTATGAACAATCTCCAACTTTTCTACAGATGTAAACTTCTTACTAGGAAAAGAACTTCTCTTATGTTTAGCCATTACACATTCTTTCCAAATCATGTTAGTAGGCTTCATAATTTTAGGCAAATCTCTTACTGCAAGTGTAGTACTTACTTTCACAATGTTGTCAAAGTTTATATGACAAAACCTTCTATGCCACAACCAACTATCATCAAACTTAATAATCAAATATGTCATCTCAGTAGGATTCAACTAAAATACATTATAGATCTAGTTCCAATCAGATTTCCATCTTTATCTTTTATCACACAAGTTTTCTCAGTAAACCAAACTTGATATCCCTTATCAACTAAGGGTCCAACACTCAAAATATTATGTTTCAATCCATCCACAAAATAAATATCATCAGTATTAGTCTTTCCATCAAGAGTAATAGATCCTATACCTTTAATTAAACAAGGTGCATTATTTCCAACTCTAACAACTCCTCCATCATATTCATTAAAATTTATGAACTTTTTCATGTCTCCAATCATATGATGTGAACAACCACTATCTATAATCCAATCAAATTTCTTTTCAACTTGAGAAACTAAGGTTTTTTCTTCCTCAACATCAATATGTCATCATTATTCTCAGTATCACTTTCACTTAAAGTTATTTCTATACTAGCTTCAAGATCTTCATCATTAGCATAATAGCATTCCTTAGATCTTCTAGGTTTGAAATTGTTTCTATACTTTTTAACTCTCTTAGGACATTTAGATGCAAAATGACCATATTCTCGACAAGTCCAACATTTAAATATTTTATTACCGTCTAGTTCTCTTTTCACAAGCAAGGCAATACCTTCTTCAATCTTCTTATCTTCTTCATTTCTAGATCTGCTACTACCAGCATAATATCCACTCACACTAATGCTTCTTGACAAAGTAGGGAAAACACTAAGAGCACTGAATGTTGTCTCCATTCTAGGTAAGTCTCCTAATAATCTCAGGTTCATTTCTGCTGCTTCCAATCTTCCAAGAAGAGTCTCTCTTGTAAAATTTGTAGTACAAGGTATAACTTATTCAATCATCTATGTTGTCTTATTAAATACAAGAGTCAATGTCCTCAAAATTTTCCATATCACTTCATTCTCTATCTTTGTTCCTCCACAAGATTTTATACCTGTAATAATTTCTTACATTCTACCAATATAGCTTCTAATAGATTCATCTTCCAACATTCTTATATCTTCAAATGCACACATCCAATTATGTAATCTAACTCTTTTTGCATGTTCGTCACCTTCAAAAGTAGAGTGTAAAGCATTGCAAATTTCATGAGATTTTTTCAAACATTTTACCTGATTGTACTCATTCTCTGGAAGGGCTGTCAAAAGTGCTTCTCTTATAAGTATGTTACACATGAATAGATCTCTCTCATCAGTAGTACATGTTTCAAGATTATCTTCTTCAATGATAGTCTTATCATTCTTTTTAATCAACCAATAAACTGGTCCTAAACATAGTAGGTGTGTCTTCATCTTTTCTTTCCAGCTGTCAAAATTTACTCCATCAAACTTAGGGATTTCTTTCCTAAAATTTTCCATGGATCTCCTTAAGTTGTTAAACTTCTTTTTCAAGGACCTATTTCTCTGATACCAATTGTTAGAAAGTAAAGTCCACCATGATAACTAAGAGGGGGGGGAGGGGTGAATTAGTTATCTGATAATTATAAATTTTATCAACTTCAACAACATTAAACCATGTAAGAAATATAATTACTAACCATAGAAAGATATTCATACACAATAACACAATGACACAAGATATGTTGACTAGGGAACCTCTTGATCAAAGAGTAAACCTTGATGGGAATGATGCCCACAAAAGATGCACTAATATGAATATTCCTTGTGAAAGGATGGACTCTATTAGGAGTCTTATGAAATACATTCAATACATATGAATCCTTGTTAGGAGATTTTGAATCCATGTTAAAAGATTCTAACCCTGTTAAGAGTTATGGAAGACAAAAGGACCCACTACCCAAACAGCTTCAGGGTAAGATCACTGAACAAACTATCCAAATAATCTTTGTATTACTCAATAGAATAAGATGTTACCTCTTCTTTGACTATGCCAAACCGCACTCACTGTTACACCAGATCTCAATTTCAGATCTCTGTACTTCGCATGTCTTCCTTCACAAATTTGCTTTCATACTTAGATCTTTTCTTCACTTGATGCATACATCATCACATCTGACCACACTAAAATAAGGAAATACATTCCTTCCTTCATACCACACTCAAATAATTACAAATGAGTCGTCATACATTTACAACATAAAAGTTTCCACACGCTACATCAAAATTACACAAAACTGTTAGCTTCCAACTACAATAATTCTTCACTTGTGTGACCTCAAAGTTTGCATTGTCATCCACATCACTAAAAACGTGTCTTCAAATTCCCTTTAACTGCACAAAACTAGATTCCATCCTGATTAGGAGTTATCATCCGATTTCAACGAACCGCTACTAAGGAACACTGCTTGAATACTACTTCCACAAAAATGCTCATAACTTCCATGAATAAATGAATTACTATCTGTGCTCTTAACCATAGACATATAACATATCAAAGAGTATATCCTCAACATCACATAGCTCCAACTACAATAACCCACATGCACTAATCCAAACTCTATCTACTTCTCTGCAAGTCTCTCGTAAATCACTGTGCTGACATCAATGACAATCATAGTCATGAATGCAACAACTACTATAGAATGGCTGCTAAACATTTAGCATTCATTCCTAACACCCTGACCCAAGGTCTAAATTTAAAATTCCAAAGATTTTCAGATGTCGAGGTTTGGAAAGAATTCTTTCCCGCTTTTGGGTCAGCTACTTCAGGCTTCGAAATGGTGACTCTTAAAAGAAATTTAATATAGGTCCACTTCTAAGGGTATGAGCCTAATGGGAATTTATTTCTCATATGTCAGCCTCTCTAGAAGTTGGTGTCCTAGACTAGTATATAAGGAAGTTGCATCCTCTCATTTTGGGAGGAAAAAGAAAAGGAAAAGAGAGGGAAAAGAGGAGGAAAAGAGAAGGAAGGAAAAGGGAGGATCATCTATGCATAATTTATCAAAGTGAGTATTCAAGCATTCAAGCATCTAGGCATTCAACTATTCAAACATTCAAGATTCAATTCATCAAGGAGATCCATTGGTAGCTATTGAAGGATTCAAGCTCTATGGATCCCTCTTGTTGAAGATTTCTCCATCCATATCCATTCAAGCTTCTTCCTATTCCAAGATCCATTCAAGATTGGTGTTGAAGATCTAAATGCAATTGATTTGAGACATCCTACATCCTAAAATTCTATATCCATTTGGAGCATCCATACTTGTGGATTCAGGGATTCAAATCCTCCACAAGGGTTTCAACATAAGCAAGGTGAATTATTCTATTTACTTTGTTTATTACTGCAATTTCAATTCTATTTCAAGGCTAATTCCAAAACTAGGGTTTGAACAAGGTAAACCCCTCATCCAAAAAAAAAACCATTTTTCTTGCAGGTGCAAGTGCGGAATAACGAATTATAGAACAAATTTGGATTACCCTTTTCGGAAAACTTTTGGGATCCACAAATAGAATTTTTGTCGAAGCAATGCAGGTCAAGGTTGACATAAAGGGGCATGATTGTGCCCCCATATTTGGGCCAGGTTTGACCTAGTTCATAAAAGAAAAAGATTTCTAGGTTTTCTCCATCTCTATGTTTCCAGGCCAAGGCAAGTTGCAGAATTTCTAGAAACTTAGTATAGACACCAAAAAACAACAATTTCCAAATCTGCTATACTTTGAGGTTAGTATTTGTTTTCAATTAATTTCAATTAATATTTTAATACTCTCTTCCAAAATGGAATGTAAGGTTTTCCTCTTTCTTCTTATTACTAATCGATTGATTCATTTATGCATTGACCATTTTCTTATGGTTAATCAATTTGGATCTTTCCTTTGAGAATTTGGGGTTAAGAAGAGAATCTTACCTTTCCTAATTCTTCTATATGTAAAGGATATTACTTACATTTTGGTGAACACATCAACACCAACCAACCACCAATCATCATTTTTTTTATTCTTTACAATCACTAAATAGATTCTCTCTGCTGCTTCAGACGCATGATTAAAATAAAGCCTCTTCACATACAATTTATCTCCATAAGAAAATGGATCACATCCATTAATGAACAACAATATTCACTAATCAAATGGATTAATATATAAAACCACAAGATTTTACATATATTTTATCATATCAGTTTTTAAAGAAACAAAAGCATAGATATTCAAAATGTAGTTTTTGATATCTCAGAGAGCTAACCCTCCATTAGTTTTTAGTCTTCATATAAATAGCCACACAGGGCTAGAAATAACCATAGTTAAAGTTACCTCACTAGAGGTAGATATTTTTAGTTTCCATAACTAACTTTAAAGCATAAAAAGGAAAATAATAGAACTATGGCATGAAGCACCTCCTAAGTCCATCCAAGTGTCCATGAGGCCTAAGATGGTGAGATTGAAACCAACCGAGCAGCCTTCTAGTTCTCATAAGTAGCAATGAACTTGGAAATGACCTACTGATGTGGCAGCCCAAGATATTGAATCCTTTGTTTCCATACTTCCTTGTCCTTTCAGATTTGTGCAACCTTCTCATCATGCATTTCCAGATGCTTTTGATTGATTATCAGCATTGAATCTATACGAGAAACTCTAGAGAAGTCCTTCATAGTCAACATCTTCATTTCCTTTAGTTCATCAAATTTCACCTGCAGGTTCTTAATAAACCCTTCGCTTAGCTCGGTTGGTTCTTCTTCTTCCCTAGAACATTGCTTGTTAATCCATTCCATGTCACTGAGAATTATGTCTTTTATCATTTCTAGTTCCTTGAGAAAATCTCTAATTTTAGAGACTCCTTGTGCAATAACTTCATTCCTCCATTCAATGCATTCCTTAGGACATAAAGGGTTTTATCATCTAAACCTAGGACTAGTCATTCTACAAGGAATTTTTGTAGGCCATATTTTTGTTTCTCTTCCATCCACTAGACTTCCTTAGCCCAATTTCCCTTTTCATTTTGCTAGGTTTCAACATTTGATTCAACCTTTTTGGTAATGCTAATGGCCTCCTTGTGAGCTTCATTTAAACAATATATGTGTTTAATGGCTTCATACTTGACATGTTCTATGCAACCTTTGAATGTTCTGGTAATTGCTCTATTTCTTTACACCTAGTCCAAGAATTTCTGATTGACTAGGGACTTAACATTGACTGAAGCTAGAATTTCACTCAAAGGAAGGAGCTCCAAATGCTGAATGACATATATGTATTGGGCCATGTATTGGGCCCAGTCAATAAACTTCTCCCCTCCCAATATCTTCTAGATAAAATAATACATCCAATCTTCCTAGTGAAAGGCATGTTCATTCCTTTTACTCTATTTAAAAGAAAAACAATAACTACTATCTCCTTTCAGAAGTGTTCAATAGTCAAGGGTTTCAAAAGTTGTGAGGCTCCTTTTTCTAGCTTTGATAACCAGCTTTGTGTGATAAGACAATTGCATTTCTTCTTATCTCCTTCATAGATGAGGGTTGCCTCTGTGAAGGTCCAGGATTTGTAGGGCTTTTGTGTGGAATTTTTAAGGCCTCTATGAGCATTTCCCTACTAATTTTTAGTAGAATCTCTCCTAAGGAATCCTTAATACACATACTTTTAGCATCATACTTGTTTGTACATTCTAGCACTAACTCTAGGCACGTTAGGGTCAGTGGAAATGCTACAGCTTCCATTAATCCCCTACCAGCCAACTTCTTAGAAAAAGACCCTTCTGGTGCATTGTTAACCCTTTCATATAATTCCATCAGACTAACATTTA
>BSBK01001647.1:190000-285000 GCA_027943335.1 Chamaecyparis obtusa | reverse complement strand
AATAGGTAAGTCCTGGTTAAAGGACATACCTTGTTAAGAGCCTTTTATAATGTGATTCCAACTAAGGAATCGACCCTGCTAAGAGTCCAACCATGGTAGAGGCAATAAAATTAATAGGGGTATACACTATATCAACTTGATCAAGATATTTGAGAGCCACTCTCAGGTTCTTCAAACCTTACAACTTCAAAACTGAGATAATTTCATTCTGAAACTTCTTCCAGTACTTTCACTTCCAAGAAAGCTCCACCTTGTGCCAAAGTGCACAAAAACTATTCTTCAAATAGTATCCAATGCTTCCTTAAACTCGCATTCACCTCTGCATCTCACATATGCAATTATTCATTGTTTCTCACACTTATTTTCCAAGGATTCCAATCCTTATATAGAAGTTACATCAATTATATCTAAGTCAACCTTCATAGGATAAATACTATTTAAAAAATACAAAATGGACCCATGCAAAGTGCACACGATACCTCTTACAATGGCACAACATAATAATTGCATCACTTTATCATTAAGATTCATAAATTAAGCTCGTTCATCATATTACTTGAAATGTGTTCCAAGTCAGCCTCCAAATAGGTCTTTGCAAATACACACACCATATCTGATGTCACCTGTACCATCACAAATCCATATGATCATAATAATCTCTTCAACCAGTGTCCAATAAAAACCTATGTTTTCACCTCATAACTTAAACTACCATGAGTGTTATCCAAAAATTTCTACAATCAACTTTGTGAAAAACATAGTTTCTATCTCCTGAGAAATAGTTATCAATAAATCAGTCATAACTCTGTTAGATCAACTCATAATCATGTGTGATCAAGGATGGTAATCTAGGACACCATGATTAGTCTTCCTCTAAGTTCACACATGCTAATTCTCTGTAATGTGTCCATACAATTCTCTACAAGCATCTAAACAACTAGTCAATAACATATTTGACATCAATGAAAAACTCTGTCATGAATGCAACACATAAGCATTGTAACATGCCTCCAACATTACTAGGATTCTCCCCCATAGGAATACCATCAAAATTCATGCTAAAAATCTCCCCCTTTAGCATTGATGGCAATATAGATGAAAAACATCTAAGTTCCATAAATACCAAACATGCATGTACTGTTGTTTATAGCTAAACGTGGACCTCTAATCCAACCATAGACACAACATAGTCATTGCTCAATCATTGAATTATGAAAGTGAACATGAATTGTCCAATTCGCACACTCGATTGAATCAACCTGTTGCCTCCTATTTAGGTTGGGTGTTTGAATTTACTCTCAGAATGAGAGCCAACAACCATTAGACCAACTCTACAATGGAGGATTTGAAAGCTTGAAATGATCAAAATTGCAATTAATCTAAGATGAAGATGTAATTGTAATCTAAGAATGAAAGTGCAGATTTAATCTATGAAGCTTGAAAGAAAGGTGAGAATTAATCTAGAAAATAATAAGAAAACTAATTAATATGAGAGTACAATTATACTAGAATGAGAATTAGTCTAATTATGCAATAAAAGCTTTAAAATTATGAGAATTGAGACAAAAATCTACTATAGTTTTGGTACTCTAAAATTGCCTCTTCAAAATGAAGAAAAGAAGGTTCATAATATAGAAGAGCCCGGGAGAAGGATGAAGAGTTTCTTGGAAAGAAACGACTGACTCTTCATGTCCATAGAGGAAGGTGAGACAAATTGAAGGATATTATTTAATTAAGAAAATGAATTATTGCCACATGGGTGGCTTTTTGAATTATTTGAATTATTAAATCCAAATGAGAGTAATCCATTTAAATAACCAAATAACATTTAATTCCTTTCATGTGTATTAGCTAAAGGGGGTGGAATTAATTTAATTTAAAGCACTAGGACTTTAGAATTAAATTAATTAATCATAGGGATTATTTAGCCAATAAATGTTGAATATTTAGGAATTAAATATGGTGTGTGATTAATGCAAATTTAGGGTTTTTTGCATTTGACACCAAGTTGAATAAAGTCAATTAGGAGACATAATTGCCTAGTAAATACAACTTTAATGATGTAGAAATTTGAAGGAATGCACCAAAATTGATTAGAATTGTAAGGTGCCAATTTTGGGGTATTACATTTTGCCCCTCTTTGAATTGATGTGCAAGCAGCATGTTGATTTAAAGAATAGTCTGATGTGACAGATGATGAGGTTTCAAGATTATCTCCAGAACAAAGCTTAACCCTCAGAAGTCAATGTTAGATTGCCAAGACACCAATTAGATCCAAGTATGATTCTCTGAAGTCTAAGTTAGATCGTGAAGAAAATGGACAGATTACCACTTGAGAGAAGACTGGAATTAGGGTTAGATTGCCCAAATACCCATTGATTCAGTGATAGCTGATGCAGATTTAGGACTATCTCCATAACGAAGCTTAGTCCTCCAAGACCCAGGTTAGATTGCCCAGATAATGGTCCAAAAGAGATTTTGAGAGCCATCTCCAGAATGAAGCTTGACTTTTAGGAATTAGGGTTAGATTGCCCCAATACCTAATGAGATTTCAAGAACCATCTCCAGAACAAAGCTTGATCCTTGAGGATCCGAGTTAGATTTCTTGAATACCTAAAAGATAGATGACAAGATGACAAGATGCGAGGCCCAAAGATGCCCCTAGTGAAGAGATGCCCTGAGTGATGAGGAATTTTGATTCAGATCAGACTGATTCGAGAATTGATTCGACAAGATTCAAATGATGCAATCATCCTGCCCCCTTGGGAGTGAAATTGAAAGATGACACATCAGAAAGATGATTGACAACAAAAGATTGAAGATATAGATAATATTAGAGATCCAGAGGAACTCAAAATAGATTATGGAAGGATTGAGAAGCTGTAGGAGTGATTCAGAGTGATTTGGAGGTCTTGTTTGACCATGGTTGACCAGATTTGACTAGAGTTGAATTTTGATGAAAACATTGAAGATCTCAAGAAAATGATGATGATATAAGATTCTAGCAAGAAAATGCCACCAAAAGGTTGATTGCACAAGTGTCCGATCACGATGGTCCCAAAATTTTAAAATACAATTTTGAGCTATCTAGAGATGTCAGATTTCGATTTCGATCACAAAAATGGATTCAGAATGGTCGATTTAGCCAAAGGTGATGTTTTTGCGAAAATGAAGTATTTTTTAAAATTAGGTCAAAAGCTATATAAAGCTCGAAGGGGTCATTTTCAATTCATTATTCACTTTGTCTTCTAGTGAATTTGAGAGCTCAAAGAGCAATGGAGGGTGTGCCAGTGCATTTGCATTGATTCAAGTGCTCCCATCGACACAATCGACCGGCCAACTATGACCCACCTGTGAGTAATTGATAAACAAGCTTGCATTTCAAGTTTTAATGATTTCTTAGGTCATTTAGGTTAGATTTTAGGCATTTTAGGTCCTAGTTCTTCGATCTCCGTGTGAGGAAATAGTTTCCTCACACTAGCCTCAATCTTCCCTTGCACGAGGAAATAGTTTCCTCGTGAGGGTTGGGGCTTCTTCGGACCAGGCTTCTCTGCAAGCTCATGCGAGATGCTTGGTGATGACACGCAAGAGTTCATCACTGGGGATGAAATCTCGCATGATATGAGATCCTATCTCATGTGATAGAGGAAAATATTGCATGAGAAGCTGCTGCAATTCTGAAGTCTTCATCCAATTTTGCATAGAGTTAGCCAATTAGAGCATCCAAGAATCCTATTTAGGATAGATGTATAGCCTCAATTGCTGTTATTGCTTTGAAAAACCATCATAATTGAGATATTGATTGAATTTTGTCACTTGCTTTGTAGGTTGACTTCCCAAATGTTGCATTTCAGTCCCACCATCTAGTCATCAGGGAGTTAGTACAGAGATTGACCGATGCCGAGGGTGCCCAAATCGATGGGCTAGGATTGACACATCTACGTGATCTCGCTGAAATTTATGTGAATCACAGACTACTAGGTGCACTGGTTGAGCATTTCCACTCAGAGATTACCACCTTTCACTTCTCGATGGGGGAGATGATAGTCACCCCTAAGGATATATACAAGATACTGAGGATACCATTCCATGGTGTCCGCGTGGAGTAGGACATTCAACTGAGGGTGGGCACACTGGCACTGAGGGCCATTTTCCAAGATGATTTGGTGATGGGTTGGGCCATCTCATGGGATGATCTGATAGGTTGATACAGAGCTAGACATAGGTTAGCAATCATCCTGGCAGTGTTCTTGAGATGCTATTTGATGCCAGACCAGGGTCAGCATGGGCTGGAGTGCAGTTGGGGATGCACACTAGAGTGGATGCTGGAGGAGCCACCAGTGTGATTCAAATGGGGTGAGTGAATGCTTGCACAGTTGTACCATGAGATGCATGAGATCATGTATCATAGTGTGTAGACCATGGCCACTGGCATTTTCATTTTGCAAATCTGGGCCCAGGAGCATCTCCCTATATGCAGACCAATCTTTCATGATATGAGGCAGCCCCTAGAGCCTTATATTTATAGGTATGCCGGCCCCATGACTCAGCCAGCACTGGCTAAGAAAAAGAAGTGGTGAGGGCAGTTGGATGACATGGTTGTAGTCATATGGAGACCATGGGTAGCCACAAAGGTTTGGGATGATGCTCAGCATGAGCTCCCCCATATATTCTTCTCGCATCCATTGATTGGATGCACCATCAGTATCATTGAGCGCTTCCTACTCACACGCATGCTATGACAGTTTGGGAGACCATGGGATGTCTCCCAGGAGTATTGCACATATGCCCAATTCATTGATGAGAGAAAGAAGGGCTGGCAGCCTAGATTAGACTAGGGAAGATGCATGATAGAGGCATAGATACCACCATCTTAGTGGGATTACATGGCAGATGTCACCAATGCAGGGGTGACACCTACATACATGGATTACATTTTGGCCCACCCATACCCTAGGTTTACAGATCTTATTGGCATGGCACAGAGGGAATAGTGGGTAGTGCAGCCTATACAGTAGTAGTAGGCACCGGCACAATAGTAGGTACTAGCACAACATCAGCCTACATAGTAGAAAGTTTCTCAGTAGTAGTAGCAAAGGGTTTTGAGACTGAGGAGTGGGCAAGCCTCTATCCCTCCTAGGACTATGGGTTCAGATGTAGGTTTTGGTAGTAGTGGGACCCAGCAGAGGTCCATGAGATAGAGGATAGGTGATGCATATCAGTAGCCACCTCCTAACAAGGGGGCATAGGGCGATGATACAAACATGCATGATCCACCCATGGGAGGGTAGGTACCATAGTTACAAGAGGCTCTCAGGAAGATCCTAGAGAGGATCCGATAGGTGTAGCGAGAGCGGGATGACTTTCACACTTAGGTCATCATCCAGGAGACCCAAGTAGCCAAGCGAGATTGAGAGATCAGAGGGCTCCAGGAGGCACTTTCTAGGTCTAATCTAGAGACTAGGTATGAGGCTATGCAGTCAGCCTACTATTATGCGGCATATGTGGGAGTAGTTCCAGATCTAGCAGAGCAAGTGCCACCATTTTTAGAGTATGCTGGGACACAGGTAGCATCGCAAGGACCTCCACCATAGGGACCACCACCATAGACACCTCCTCAAGCAACACCGTAGGGTCCACCTCCTCCACCTCCTCCAGGTGGTGATGGGTAGAGTTAGACTCATCTTGATATACATTGTAGCCCATTTTTTGATACCATGCTCAAGTAGGACCATTCTTTTGTTGTACATTGACATTGATCAACCGAGATGTATACTAGATCATCATTTTGATATCATTTTACTTGTGTATATATTTCTTTGGATATTTATGCTTTGTGATATGTTTCCTATATGACTAAATGCATGCATAGATAAATATGAGATTATGTATGAAAATGTAAATGAGATTGACATGGTTCCTTTATGATATGCAGATGAATATGCACATGTTTTATGTATGTAATGTGAAATGTAATGATAGATAAATGTAATGTATGATTTGATTTATGCTAATAATGAATGCACATGTATATGAATATGTAGATGTAGAATGTATGTAAATGTAATTTATGGATGCAAATGAAAATGCAATGGATATGGTACTAATCATCTCATGCAGGATGTAGCAATACATGATAGGTACTAACCAAAAGAATGTTTGAAGATTGAGAACAAGGACTAGACACTTGTGCAGCCAAGAAGAACCCAGGATGAAAGATGAGAACCTTCGATGAATAGATTGAGGAGACAATAAAGAGAGCACCAAAACACCATCTCAATGCAAGCCTAGAATGAAAATGCAAGCCTTAGCTAGATGCGATCCCTAGGACTTGGTTGTTGGACTCATTTTATTTTCATCATAGAGTTTTTAGTAACAGATGTTCGCAGGATGCCATACAACCCTCACTAACATTGCAATCATGAGAATATGAATATGATATTAGTCTTTGATTTGTTGGAATGAGGTGTAAGTATTAAGGCACAAGGAGTGAGAATGACCTGAACACCTATTCCTTTTGATTTAGCAAGTTAACATAAGCATCAAAGCATAGTTTCTAGAATGACCTAAATGTTTCTTGCATATAAACACACCAGACACATGAGAGTTTCTCCTTTTGCTAAGTGAATGTTAAGCATATCAAGGTGCTCGCAGTGACCCTTACGTTCACTTCACTGGATGAGCATGTGTAATTTCACTTGTAGCAGAAAGAAGCCACTCAAACAAACAAGGAGAAGAACCAACCTCACCAAAGTTTCCATATAAAAGGAGTCGAGGTACACATGGACATCCAACACATGATGAAGGCTCTCATAGTGGACACCCCTCTTATATAGATTCATTGGATCATTGGAACTAACCCAACAAATAGAAAGGAAAGGAAAGATCATGCCCCCAGTCTTCACTTCTCTCGGTCAAGAGAGATGTCTTAGAGTTTCTCAAGGAGGAATGATAAAGCGAAAAGAAAAACACACAAAAGAAAATCTCAACACACTTTAGAGAGTTACAAATCTAATTTTTAGTTTCAGTTTTAGCGGATTTGATGTCAGATCGGAAGTACATAGCATGAGAAGTCTCAACAGAATGGTGATAATAGATAGACGCAGTGTGAACCACTGGTGATTGACACAAGAAATAGTCTCAAGGAATGATCGAAGAACTAACAAAGTATCAATAAGAAAATGCAGTGAGAACCACTGGTGACTGATACGAGAGATCCTCGAGAAGGGAGATCTAAAAAATGAATGAAACATTAGTAGGAACATGAAGTGAGAACCACTAGTGAATAATGTACAAGGGATCCTCAAGAAGAGAGATCCAAGTGATAGCTAGGTATCAGTAGGCAGGCACAGTGATAACCACTGGTGACCGATACACGAGAGATCCTCAAGGAGAGAAATCTCAAAAGTAGCTAGGCATCAGTAGGCAGACATAGTGAGAACCACTAGTGACTAATGCAAGGAAAATCCTCCAAAAATAATAGGACAATGCCCCCTAGACCAAGAAGGTGCCCCCAAGTGTGACCAATTTCAATCCATGTAGAGTCGAACAAAATCTTGAAGATAACTGAAAGAAAATGCATGAGCTAGCAAACTAAAGCAGGAAATAGGAAAGCAAACTAAAGCAGGAAAGCAAGAGCCAAGCGGTGCTACAATAGGTATAGCATTAGGGAACAAGAGGTTCCTGTTTACCAGGTTTTCACCATCTTAACAGAGATTCTATTTTTGCTACCATGATGCCTATTTACTAGGTTTTCATCAATGGCACATTTTTTTCTCTTTTTCAATTTTTTTGTACTTTTCTCTTTTTGATTTTTTTGTATTTTTTGAACTTCACTTTTTTGGTATTTTTGAAATTTTTCAATTTTTTTGATTATTATCAAGGTGCCTATTTATCAAGTTTTCACTAGGATAATAGATACATCAAAGCACTTGTTTACCAGGTTTTCACTAAGATGATCATTTTTTTCAGGACATTTTGCAATTTTTAGGATTTTTTCATAATAAAGTATGTACATGAACATACAAAGAATGTCTTAGCTATAGAATCTCTTCAGGTGTAGAGCATTGGTCATCTCTTTGAGTTGTTCTCCTTCACTAGTAGATAGTTGGTAAGCACTAGACCCAAATGATGTAGTGATAATGTATGGACCGAGCCAGTTTGGTTCAAACTTTCCTTTCTGTATCCACTGCTGTTGATCCTTGGGGTTCTCTCTTAGGATGAGATCACCCACTTGGAATTCCCTTGGTCTGAATTTCTTATTTTAGCTCTTAGACATTCTTTTCTGGTATGCTCTTAGATGATCAAATGCCACTTGCGGACATTCATCCAGTAACTCTAGCTCTTGTAGCTGAGATATTCTAATGTCTTCATCAGTAATGAGGTTCTTTAGAGAGACTCACAATGTAGTAATTGTGACCTCAATAGGCAACACAACATCCATGCCATAGACTAAGGGAAAGGGAATAGCCCCTGTTGGAGTTCTAATGCTTGTTCTGTATGCCCATAAAGCTAGATTAATCTAGAGGTGACAATCTCTACTAGATTTGTGAACTGTTCAATGCAAGATCTTTAGAATTGTCTTGTTGGAAGCTTCTACCTATCCATTACCCTAAGGATAATAGATCAATGACCAATGTTGAATGATTCTAAACTTAGTACATAACTCTTTTAGATCCTTGTTCTTGAATTTCCCCCCATTGTCAGTGATTATTAAGGAGGGTACACCATATCTAAAGATGATGTAATTCAGTATGAAACTCACTACAGACTTGCCATCAGCTATAGTTAGAGGCACTACCTCAACCCACTTAGTAAAATAATCTTTAGCTATGATAATGAAATTTTTCCCTTTAGAGGAAGACCGATGTATCTGACCCACCAAATCAAAGGCCCATTGCTGAAATGGCTAGAAGCTAATGAAGGGAATGAGGTCCTCGGCAGGAGCGTGGATCAGATTTTCATGAAGCTGACATTGTTTACAAGACTTGGCATATTGTATAGCATCCTTTTCCATTTCCAGCTAGTAGGAACCAGCTCTAATAATTTTATGAGCCAATGTCAAACTTCTCGAATGAGAAACATAGATGCCTTCATGCACCTCAGCTAATGCATGTTTGGACTTGTCAGGCTCTAGACACCTAAGGAGGGTACCATCTAGACCTCTTCTATACAAGTCATTAGCTACTATGACATATTGTGAAGCACTATAAATTAGGTGGCATTTTTTGTTCTGGGTATAAGTGTCTAGAATAATTTGGTCCCAAAGATAGGAGTAAATATGATGGTAGTGAGATGAATCATGTCCAATGACTGAACATATCATCTTTAAATTTAGGGGTATTGTAGGCTAGGTAGCGTAATGTCTCCACCAGGAATTCATGTCTGAAGTCATTTTCTAGCATTTGTAGCATGGAGGCAAGAGTTGCCATGGCATCAACTGCTTTATTATCTGCTCTTGGAATCTGCTGGAATGAAATGTGTGCAAAGTAATTTTTTAGATCATCAACCATTCATTTATAAGGTACCAACTTTTCATCCTTTATTTGATAGACATCATTAACTTTATTAACGACCAACTGAGAGTCTCCAAAGACCTTAAGTTCATCCACACGCCATTCTATGGATATCTTCATACTATTGATTAAAGCTTCATATTCAGCGATGTTATTTGTGCAAGGGAATAACATTTTTTAGGCCTTTGGTAAAGAGTATCTGTGTGGTGTGACAAATAGTATTTTGGCACCCGACCCCTACTGGGTAAATGAGCCATCAAAAAACATACTCCATTTTTTATGTGTAAGAAGCATTATAGACTCATCTGGAAATTTTATTTTTAATGGTTAATGATCCTTGAGAGGAGCTTCTACCAACTGATCTGCAATTTCTTGTCCTTTAATAGCTTTTCACTCTACATACTCAATGTCAAACTCACTGAGTATCATGACCCATTTCGCCAGTCTACCTATGAGAGAATCTTTACTAAGAAAGTACTTTAACAGATCAATTTTAGCAATAAGTCTTGTAGTGTGAGCTAGCATATAGTGTCATAACTTCTATGAAGCAAACACCACTACTAGACAAGCCTTTTCAATGACTAAATAGTTCATCTCATAAAAGACCAAAGTTTTGCTAATGTAATAAATGGCTCTTTCTTTGTTATTTTGGTCTTCTTAAGCCAACAAAGCACCCATAGATGTGTTTGTAGCTGAAATATAAAGCATTAGTGGCTTCCCATGAATAGGAGGCATCATTATTGGTGGATTTGCAAGATATTATTTGATTCAAGAGTGAGTCCTTTGTCACACTCTTCGTTCCACTCATAAGTCACATCTTTATGTAAAGTTTTGGTGAATGGTTGTGACTTATCGGCCAATTGTGCAATGAAGCACTGAATAGATTGTAGTCTACCTTGAAGTCCTCTCATTTGATTGATTTTATTTGGTGGAGGCATCTCCATGATAGCTTGAACTTTCTCAAGATCTACCTCTATGCCTTTAGTAGATATGATATAACCCAACAGCTTGCTAGAAGTGACACCGAATGCACACTTTTTTGGATTGAGTCTGAGATTGAATTGTTCCAATTGATCTAGTATAGGACCTAGATCTGTAAGATGTGCTTTCCACTGCATGCTTTTAGCCAAAGTGTCATCTACATAATCTTCCATTGTTTTGTGCATCATGTAGTGAAAAATAGTAGTGACAACTCTTTGATAGGTAGCTCTGACATTTTTCAGTCCTTAGGGCATGACATTCCAACAGAAAGTTCCCCAAGCACATGTGAAGGCTATCTTTTCTTGGTCTTCTAGCACAATTTTTATTTGATTATAACCATAAAAGCCATCCATTAGAAAGTACATTTGGTAGCTAGCTATCATGTCCACTATCATGTCAATATTAGGCAATGGGAAATCATCAAGGAGTCTCCTAAGATAATTCATGTAGCTCAGTCCCTCTCGGTGGAGGAGAAAGAACAATTTACAACATTTTTTCAAGAGAAAAAGATCAACTTTGTATGGACATATTTGGACATGCGTGGTTTGGACACTAAGCTTATTATGCATCACCTCTCCATTGCTCCAGAGGTAAAACTTGTCAAATAGAAACTCAAAAAGATGCATCCTCATGTGGCATTATTGGTTAAGGCTAAACTTGAGAAGCTTCTAAAAGCTAACTTCATCAGAGCTATTGACTACGCTGAGTGGATTTCCAATATTGTTCCCATTTCCAAACATGATAAGTCCATTTGCGTATGCACTGACTTTAGAGATCTGAACAAAGCATGCCCTAAGGATGATTTTCCACTTCTAAACATCGATATGATAGTGGACATGATAGTAGGCTATGAAATGTATTCCCTTATGGATGGCTTCTTTAGGTATAACCAGATCAAAATCACCCCTGAAGACCAAGAGAAGACAGCTTTCACATGTGCAAGGGGTACCTTCTGTTGGAATGTCATGCCATTTGGTCTTAAGAATGTTAGTGCAACCTATCAGAGAGCTATGACCACCATATTCCATGATATGATGCATAAAAACATGGAAGACTATGTTGATGACATGCTTGCTAAATCACAAAAAAGAAGCACTCATTTATCTGATTTGAGTTTGATATTGGACCGCATGGAATGATTTCAACTTAGATTGAATCCTAAGAAATGTTCTTTTGGTGTCACTTTTGGGAAACTACTAGGCTATATCATATCAATAAAAGGAATAGAGGTAGACCCAGAAAAGGTGCAAGCTATCATGGAGATGCCACCTCCTTGCAACATAAAGCAATTAAGGGGTCTCCAAGGCCATCTCCAATCTATTAGGTGGTTCATTTCTCAATTAGCTGACAGAGCTCAACCCTTCAACAAGAATTTTCATAAAGGGGCTACTTGCATATGGAATGAGGAGTGTCAAAAGAACTTGGACCAAATCAAGGATTACCTATAAAAAATTTCTATTCTTATGCCACCTATCTGAGGGAAACCTTTGATACTCTACATATCTACTACAACAAATTCTTTGGGAGCTCTCCTTGCATAGCAAGATGATATGGGAAAAGAATGAGCTATCTATTACATCAGTCACACTTTGGTTGCTTATGAGCTTTATTATACTAGCATCAAAAAAGCTTGTCTGGTAGTAGTATTTGCATCCCAAAAACTCAGACATTACATGCTCACACATACTACACAGCTGATCACCAAAATTGATCCTTTGAAGTACCTCTTAAGTAAAGTTGTGCTTACCGGATGACTTGCTAAATGGATGTTGATTATTTTAGAATTTAACATTCAGTACGTTGAAAGGAAAGCCATTAAAGGACAAGAAATCATGGATCAATTGGTTGAATTTCCCATGACTAATGATGCTCCTCTTCAGATAGACTTCCTAGATGCTTCGATCATGAATCTCACAAAGAGTATGTGGAAGATGTTCTTTGATGGTTCTCACACACAGAATGGGGCTGGCACTGGAATCTTATTTGTTACACCTCATGGATATACGATTCCTAAGTCTTATAAGCTTCTCTTTCCATGCATCAATAATATAGTTGAATATGAAGCCCTTCTCAATGGTGTTAAGCTCTCCCTAGAATGGAGGATTACAGACTTGCATATCTTTGGAGATTCACAACTTGTCATAAATCAAGTAAACAATGATTACTAGAAAAAGGATGATAAGTTGATTCCCTACAAGAAGATGATAGACTTGCTTAGGAATTATTTCACATCTGTTACATTCCAACAAATTCCTAGAGCTGAGAACAAGGTTGTTGATGCCATGGCTACCTTGGCATCCATTCTACAATTGGAAGAACATGAGTCACGCTTTGAGTTCCTGGTGGAAGAGTTGTGTTATCTCACATATGATTCCCTTGATGACCATGTCATTTACACTGTGGTTAGTCATGACTCATCCCACTATGCTACTATATTTTCCTATCTCTGAGATTAAATTATTCCTAAAATTCTCATGCGCAATGAGAAGTGCTAGATCCTCTGCAATGCCTCACATTTTACCCTCATCTCTGGCGACTTGTATAGGAAGGGTCTAGATGGAACTCTCCTTAGGTGTCTAGAAATAGAGGAGTCAGAAAAAGCACTAGCTGAAGTCCACGATGGCATGTGTGGTTCACACTCTAATGGTCTTGCGTTAGCTCAAAAATTGCTTAGGGCTGGCTACTATTGGCCTACTATGCAAACTGATGTTATTTGATATGCCAAGTCCTACAAGAAATGTCAATTCTATAGGAATCTCATTCATGCTCCTAGACGTGAACTTATTCCCTTTGTTACATATTGGCCATTTCAGCAATGGGCCTTTGACTTGGTAGGCAAGATTCATCCTAGTTCTTCAAGTGGGCATAAGTTCACTATTAAAGCTACTGAATATTTTATCAAATGGGTTGAAGTTGTCCCACTGTCTGTAGCTTTGGGAAAGCATGTTGCCTTGTTTATCTTAAATCACATCATTTGCCACTATGGTATTCCTTCTACCATAGTCACTGATAATGGTGGATAATTCAAGAATAAAGACCTAAAACAATTGTGCAAAAAATTCAAAATTAAACAACATTGGTCTTCTATTTACTACCCTCAAGGGAATGGCCAAGCTGAGGCCTTGAATAAAACATTGCTGAAAATCCTTCATAGGACAGTGCACAAATCATGCAAGGATTGGCATCTACAGATCAATCCTTTGCTATGGGCTTATAGAACTTCTATTCGCACTCCTATAGGTGCCACACCTTTTTCCTTGGTTTATGGTTCTGAGGTTGTCTTACCATTAGAGGTTGAAATTCCATCACTGAGAGTCTCTCTACATGGTTTGATTACCGATGAAGACTGTAGGTCCATGAGAGTTCATGAGCTTACTACTTTGGAGGAACATCGCAAGGCCACCTTTGATCACATGCGCACTTATCAGAAGAGAATGTCTGATGCTTATAATAAGAAGGTTCATCCTAGAGACTTCCACGTGGGTGAATTAGTCCTAAGGGAAAATCCTAAGAATCAACAGAACAAAGAGAAGAAAGGCAAGTTCAAGCCAAATTGGTTAGGGCCTTACATCATCATTACAACATTTGGGTCTGGGGCCTATTAGTTATCTACAACTGAGGGAGAAGAGCTTGCTAAACCTATTAATGTTCTACATCTGAAGAAGTTCTATGCCTAAGGTTCTTGAGTTCTTTGTATATATCTTATTTATCCTGAAAAAAATTCCAAATTATTCATATATGAAGTTGAAGAAATCCTAAAAAGCATATAAAGTCCTAAAAAAAAGAGAGCATCCTAGTGAAAACCTAGCAATAGGCACTTTGATGTCTCACCAAAAAAATTGAAAAATTGAAAAAATACCAAAAAAAATAGAAAAAGTGCCTTGGTGAAAACCTGGAAATAGGCACCTTGGTAGCAAAAATACAAAAAAAAAAAATTATAAAGAATCCTAAGAAATTTGCCAAGTGGTGAAAACCTGGAAATAGACACTGCTTGGGACCCTTGCACCTATGTCTATTAGTCTTGTGTGGTGCTCTTTCACTCCACTTCTCGCTTTGTCTCTCCTAGCTTGGAATTGACTCTTGTCTTAGTCTAGGGGGCATACATTGTTTTAGCTTATCTTGGGTCTCTTTGTGCGTCGAGGTTTCTTGGGAAACTTGGTTCAAACAATGTTTCTCAACACTTTCCAACTATGTTTTTCAATACTTCCCTAGAGTCAAGTGTTTCTCAACACTTATCAGATATCCTACCCGCAGTTTAGAATGATACGATATTTCTCACTGGTAGATGCAATACTCAAAGTTTGACTCTATGACCTACACACACGCACTTAAACACTTGAACTCATTGAGACTTGCTTGACTTTATTTCTTTATGTGTTGTCTATGATGATTTCTTTTGATGAGTGTTCTCTCCCTAATAGTTTTCAATGATGCATAGCTAGAAGACTGGGGGCATGAGGACATGTTTTATCTATTTTCTACCTGTGGGTATATCTTGTTGATCCTAACTATCATGAGCATTTATTCTTGTTACACTTGACACTAAGGATCTACAATGTATTACCCTTGACTATTTTCTACAAGTGCATGCTTATGGTCATCTTGACTTTCTTGTGTCTCGATGCGAGCATAATCTTGCTATACTAAACTTAGGGAACCTCACTGCACTAGTCATCTTGACCTACATGTCTTTGATGCTTAGGTGGGATTCCCACATACCTATCTGATATAGATCATATTCACATACCCATAGTTATACTAGTGCGTATTGTATGATCTTGTGACACTACCAATAAAAGCTCGATGATGATTATTAGAGTCTAACAGCTTTGTAACCTTGCAAGTAAACCACTTTTCATAGTAGCTTGCATTCTTAAAATTCATGTTAGCTTAGTTTTACATCTTGCATATAGATAGAGCTCTCCTTTCATCATTCATGAACTTCTTAGTCAACTACGCTTGCCTTTCGCTTCTTCTCGATCACGTCTTTTGCTTCTTGTCCTCATATGTTAACACATTTCAAAATTTCATGAAAATTGCACCCCTAGCTAATTTTGATGTCCTGGATACATTTTTGGGATCAAAATCAAAATTTGAGTTCATCTTGATGGTCAAAATTGCATTACAAAATTTCTCCTTCTTCTGTGCAGTTGGCTAACCATTTGAGGCCTAGTCCTTCGATCTTCGCTAGGGCATCTTCATTTCATCTTCTCCATCTCTCTCACCCTTCTTGTCTTTCATGCATCTCCTTCACTTCATCTCTCTAAGGTTTTGACTTTATCTTTATCCTATATCTTTTTTAGTCAAACCTAGTCAAACTGGGGCATATTTTCACTGCTTGATGGTTATTCTATTATCTTTCATCTTCAATTATTATTTTTGGTGATTTGATCATGTTTCTCTCATCTTGCTTTTGCATTCCCTCTACCTCATTTTGATTTCAATCCCGAGGGGGCAGACATATTCTATCAGCTATTCTCTAGAGCATATGCTTGACCATTCCATTTGCTCTAATTGATCTATCTATCTATTGTTCTTGACATGTTAGTTCTTGTCTTGAGTTTTGATATTTTCCATCTCTTTCCTAAGTGTTTAGTACTGTCACTACCAGGCTAACCATGCAAGATTTTCTATCTCTCTACACTTTATTCTTTGGAGTCAGATCTCTATCTATTGCCTTATTGGCTGATCTATTCTTTGATGTAATGTGTTCCTAGATTGATCACACATTAGTCAAAGAGGGGCAAATGTAATCACCCAAATATGGTCATCTAGACTATTAGCCCCTTTTTAGCATTATTTTCTAAATTCATCAATTGCTTATTCTTTATGAAATCCTAATTCTATCATTTATTTGATCATATTCTATGGATTAACCATTTTATCCGATATTCTATGGATTAACCATTTTATCCTAAGTCTTTATTTAACTAAAAGGAATTCCCTCCCCTTTTATTAAACAAAAATCCCCCACTCACCTTTTATCCTAAGTTGTACAAATAAAGCATTATTTAATAAATAAGAGGAAAAGGCCTTTTGTCTCACATGAGGCACAAAAGTCAACACTTCTTTCTCATTGGAGGAGACTTGTGCACAAGGATTGCTCCCACTTTCGAACTCCACCCTTGATCAAATATTTTTCCTCTTAATCTCCATGGTCCATTTATCTTTAAAAGGAGAGCTATCTTCTCATTCTAGGATCCCCACTCTTGATACTAATCTTATGCTACATGTTTTCTTGGTGCCATTGGAGCTTTTGAAGAACTTGTTTCATTTTAGTCCTCATATTTGCATTGTAGCTTAGTTCTCATAGTATTATTAGCTTAGTTTCCTTTCATGCTTTAGCTTAGTTCACATGTGTTAATTATTAATGGCTTGTAACACTCTCATTTTCATTTTTTAGTTGCATTCTTGCATTCTCATTCTAGCATAGCTTGCATTGCATTTTCATTGTGATTCTTGAAGATATTGGCATTCTTTCCCTTGTCTCTTTGAATCTCCCATTGCATGGTTTACTAGCAAGGTTGCATGCTTAATAGCTCTAGCTGAGAACCCTCTAAACACCCTTGCACCCCATGCCTAGGGATCTCTAGGTTGCCTTTCAAGGTTTCCAATCCATGGATGCCCTTAGAATCAATGGCCTAGAGAAGTGCACATCTTGAGTGTATAGTTCTCTCATCATCTTTCATCTCAGGACATCTTGCATCAATATGATTGATCTCTTTACATTTAAAACATACCAAGGGTAGCTTACCTCTATATTTTCCTTTTCCTTTCAGTAGCCTTCTAGCCATTAATGCTTCAAGTTTCTCAAGTTCATCTTCTTCAACTTCACTATCACTTTCATTTCTTATCTTATGTCTACTGCTTAATCTTCCAATATTTAGAGATGACATAAATGTAGATTCTACATTATATAAAATACTATTATCATAGTTATTAAGCTCAAATATAGTCAATCTACTAATCAAACTATCGAGAGAAATATCATTACTAGGAACTGCTCTCATTTCATGTATTATAGAGACTTTTATAGCATAGGCAGGCAACAATGTTCTTAGAGTTTTACTTACCATAGTGTCTTCTTCAATAATTCCACCTTCTCCTTGGATAGCATTCACCACTTCCTTGATTTGGTTGTTGTACTAAGTGATGTTTTCACCTTCTTTCATTTTCATATCATCAAACTTTCCTCTTAAGATTTTTGCTTTTTCCCTGAGCACATTCAGATCTCCTCCATGAACTAGTGTCAGTTTGTCCCACATCTCTTTTGAAGTTGTACAGTTCTTAATGTCTTCAAATTCAACATCTAATAGAGAAGAATAAATCTCAATCATCATAGCATTATGTTCTTGTCTGTCTTTCATCTGTGTGGCAATCAAAGGACTAGTAGGAGTTATAAATTCATTTTCAAAATAGTAAAGTGTAGAATCTCTAATGCATGATAGATACAACTTCATTCTACTTTTCTATTTTGAGAAATTATCTTTGATCAACTTTGGCACCTCTCTCCTATACATCTTGTGATCTTTAACTTAAGTCCTTCAAACTTATTCCTTCAAGTACTCTTACTCTGATACCAATTGTTAGATAACTAAGAGGTGGGTGGATCAGTTAATTCTAGTTATCCTACAGTCCCAAATACTCTCAGATGTATAAAACCAACTTCAACAAATAAACTAAACAACTCGGTAAAACTTGACTGTGTCTTTCTAATTCATTTACTGAATGCCAATTAAATTATCTAGTATCTATACCAATCAAACCATTAAATGTAATGTGTAAATTAAAATAACAAATCATCAAATGCATATACATTTAACACTTGATTTTTAACGTGGAAACCCTGTTAAGGGAAAAACCACCTGGGACTAGTACCCAAAATAATTTCACTCTTTTGAAGTGAGCTTGGTTAAGAGCCAACTTTGTTAAAGGTTACTAAAAAAATTGTAAGGTTTGACCTTGTTAGAGGATTTATCACTAACAATTCTCTGTGACCATACATTCACTTGGATCAACAAGAAAACAATCATGATTCATTGAATATCATAAAGAAATAAATAAAGATTGTTAAGTCCCACTTGGTTAAGAGATTTCATCTATAGAAATGGTTAGAATGCAACAGTAAATGATTTGATTCAAATACAACTTCCTTTGCAGATATTCAGATCTATCCTAACCTCAATATACCTCTAGCCATCATAATTTCTTTAATTTATTTTTATCCTCCAACTCTGTTATGCTTAGTTATCTCCTTTCTAATGCTCGGTGTAGTCTACAGAATTTCTCGGTTCTTATTTCAACATGTCTGACCAGCTTCACATGAATACAATCTTCTCTTCACACACATTAACTCATTTTGAATCTCTTATCTCCTTAAATAGACATGATAAACTATTTTCTTCTCAGCCATAGATTTTGCCTCTTAATCTCTATCATTGATTTTGCCTCTTTATCCTTCCTCAAAAATTGTGCCATGAATATGTTTCAATCTTCATCATTTGATCTTCCTTGAATTTTTTTAGTTGTAGATCTTTAAAAAAAAATTGGCTTTATCTTCAAAATCATCCCAATTCGTCCAGCTCATCATCTAGTCGACAATCACATGTTCCATATTATTTCTTTTACTTAGTCAATACTATGATGTGTTGGTGACTTCAAGCTTGGTTAATACTGTACTTAGTATAAACTACACTTGTTCAATGTACAGTGTATCTACTTGGTGTATACTAAGTTCTTCATTTACCAACCATATTAACTTGTACATTCTTGATCTTCAATACATAACAGAATCATGTAATACAATCAAATCACTATCATAATGTCATAGACTCATTAATAAGTTTCCCAATGAATACCATAATGATATCTTTCTCATACATCTCATTCTCATGTTAATATCTCATTCCTTCACCAATGTTACCTTCTTCAGATGTTTGCAACTATCATGATAAGTACAGTCAAAAATTGGTTGACATCAATGACAATATAATAACTGATCTAATGTCTCACATATACTTTATTATCTTGGTGATCATCTTCACATTCTCCATTCTATTCTCAAAGTATTTAATCAGTTGTAGTTTAACAATCTCTCCCTTTGGCATTGATGACAACACAAACAAAATAAAATATACCATTGAATACCAAACATCTTAAGTGTCTACCAAATAGCTTATGCATTTAATATGTTTAATCATTGCATACTCTCCCTTTCAGTCAGCTTCATTCCTAATCGATATTCATCTCTTCATCACACGATCATCTCTCCCATATTCTTCCATTAATCATCTCCCCCTATAAATCTCAATCTAAATATCTCATGTCACCTTCTCTCCCTTTGACATCAATGCAAAAAGTAATCATCTCTTCAGTAGCCAAATAAATATCTCTATTATTTAGTTTAGATTCTGGTACCTTGCATGTACAGATATGCAGTTTCAGTTTGTCTTCTACCTTTTTCACAACCTTAGGAATCCCAAAGTGTGAACATCATGCATCAACATCATTAGATCTTATGATAAAGTATAGGTTGATACAACCCCATATCACCTTAGTGACTATGAGATAGGGTATGGACCCTTAGTCTACTTCTCAAGTATTCAAATGTATCCTTCAGTAAGGGTTTTGTAAATATATCAACAAGTTGTTTCTATGACATCACATATTCCAATTTGACCTATTTTTCTTGAAATTTCTCCCTTAAGTAGTGATACTTAATAGATATGTACTTTGTCTTTGCATGCATCAATAGATTCTTCAAAATTTTAATAGAACTTGTATTATCATAATAGATTATCACTGGATCAGTGATCTCTTCATTCATACATTCCAACAATTGCTTTATCCATGCAATATTTGAACTATTAGTAGTAGTAGAAACATATTCAGCTTCAACAGTGGACCAATAAATGCATCCTTATTTCTTACTTATCCATGTTACTAATCTTTCTCCTAAGAAGAATGCTCCACCTATAGCATTTTTTCTATCATCAATATTTCTAGCCCAATCAACATCAGTGTAAACTCTGAGTTCAAAATTGCCTTCTTTCTTATACCATAATCCATAGTTTTTAGTGTTCTTCAAGTATCTCAAAATTCTTTTCACAATAGTCATGTGTGACTCTTTAAGATTAGTAGAAAATCTAGCCACAATTCTAATGTGTGCAATATATGGTCTACTATGTACAACATACATTAATTTTCCAATCATAGATCTCTTTAGGGTTTGATTTACCTCTATTGACTTGTTATCCTTGGCTAGATTGTATCTAGTTACCATAGGTGTACCAATTGGTTTTGAATCTTCCATACCAAATGTCTTCAAGAATTATTTGATGTACTTTGTTTATGTGATATAGATTCCTTTCTTCAATTGTTGTATTTTCAAACCAAGAAAGAATTTGATCTCTCCAAAGATCGAGATTTCAAACTCTTTCCTCATTTCACTAGCAAAAGACTTACATAAAGTATCATGACCTCCAAATGTTATATCATCAACAAAAAATTTAGCAATAAGAACCTTATCATCAGTGTCACATTTCAAATACAAATTTTTATTATCACTTGTTCTAACAAATCCAATTCTTATGAGATAGGAATGCATTCTTTCATACCATGCTCTTGGTGCTTGCTTCAATCTATATAATGCCTTGTGCATCTTACAAACCATGTTCTTCTCATTAGGATCAAAAAAACCTTTAGGTTGTTCAATGTATACCTCTTCTTCAAGTATCCCATTCAAAAATAAAGATTTCGCATCCATCTGATATACCTTAAATCCTTTATAAGAAGCATATGCAAGTAGTATTCTTACTCCTTCAAGTCTAGCAATGGGTGCAAAAGTTTCTCCATAGTTAATTCCTTCTTCTTGTGCATAACCTTTTCAAACTAGTCTTGCTTTGTTCCTTGTTACATCTCCATTCTCATTCAACTTGTTTTTGAATATCCATTTAGTGCCAATCACATTTTTTTCTTTAGGTCTCAGTACCAATGTCCATGTCTTGTTTTTTTGTATTTTCTCAATCTCTTCATTCATTGCCTTAATCCAATCATCATTTCTCAATGCATCTTTAACAATTTTTGGCTCAAATTCACAAACCAAACATGTATTAATTCTTAACTTACTTCTAGTCATCATTTATGCCCCTTTGTCTCCAAATATTTGATCTTGTGGATGGTGTCTTCTTACATACTTTTCTAGTACAGGATCAAATCTTCAGTCTTCAATATTTTCTCCAATCGATGCATGATCATCATTCTCCTCAATAACTATTTTTTGTTTCTCGATCTACCAGGATTGTTTCTTGGTAGAAGTATTATGTTGCTCGGTGATACCAGATTGTTGCTTGGATAGAGTTTCAAGATTTTCAATATAAACAAATCTACCATAGTCTTCTGGTTCTTTCTTTCTTTATTCATCATTATTTTTTGCAAACTCATCAACTCTCACATTTTCACTTTCAATCATTTTATTAGTAGCCTTGTTCAAACATTTTTAAGCCTTACTCTTAGTAGAATAACCTAGAAATATGCCCTCATCACCTTTAGAGTCAAATTTTCTATTTCTATCATCTTTTAGAATATAAAATCTACTTCCAAATATTTTTAAATAACTCACATTAGGTGTATAACCATACCATAGCTCATAAGGTGTCTTGTTTGATTCTTTCTTTAGTTGTACTTAGTTCAGTGTAAAAACAACAGTACTAACAACTTCTCTCCAGTAAATTTTTGCAACATCTTTTTCAATCATCAGTGTTCTAGCATAATCAACAACTGATCTATTCCTTGTTTCAGCAATCCCATTCTGTTGGGGTGTCCTTGGTGCAAATATCTCTCTCTTTATTCCCTTCTCATTACAAAAGTTAGTAAACTCATCAGAAATGAATTCACCACCTCTACCTGACCTTAATCATTTCAATTTCTTACCACATTGTTTTTCCACTTTTCTTTGTACCACTTAAAATTTTTGAAAGCTTTTGTTATTTATTTTAATAACATGGCAGTCATCATCCTAGATAAATCATCAAAAAATAAGATAAAATATCTCTCTATATGAACTTTTATTTCTCATTGGACCACATAAGTCATTGTGAACTAACTCAAGAATAACATTAGATGAGTAATGTTTTCTCTTGAAACTAGACTTTGACATTTTACCCATTTGACATTGTTTGCACATTACATGGTCAAGTTTAGATATACTCAATAAACCTCTAACTTTCATTTCCTTACTTATCTTAACCATGTTTTCAAAGTTCACATGACATAACCTCTTCTTCCATAACCAAACATCTTCATCTTTAGCCAACAAACTAGAAGTTTCAACATTTTCCAAGTAGAATAAGTTACCTTTTGATTTTTCACCAATACCGATCAGTTTTCCAGCCTCATCATAGATCTTTACTTTTCTTTTCTCAAATGCAACTAGATGACCTATATTATTTAGTTGTGCTACACTCACTAGATTATAGTTAAGTCCTTTCACCTAATAAGCATTTTTACATCCGATCTTATTATTCAACAATATAGATCATTTCCCATTTTCACAGATCCACGATTATAATGTTCAAGATATTCAATTTTTTCTTCATCTCCAATCATATGATGTGTGCAACCACTATCAATAATCCAAGTATCATTCTTACTAACTTTAGAAATAAGTTCCTTTTCAGCATACCTTTCTTATTCTTTAGAATCTTCCTTCAATGCAACAAATACAACTTCTATATCCTCATCAGTTTCAGTCTTGGTATCATCATATTCATCTTCAACTAGGTAGCATGTCTTTTTACCTTTATCTCGATAATCTCAGTTGTCTTGGTTACCTCTTTGATCTCATTAATCTCTTATGCCATACTTCCTTTCATTTGATCTTTCATTTTTTCTCTCATCATCTTTCTTGTTAGGACATCTTGCAGCAATATGATTGATCTCTTTATATTTAAAACATACCAAATTAGCTTACCTATATATCTTCCTTTTCCTTTCAATAGCCTTCTAGCCATTAATGCTTCAAGTTCATCAAGTTCATCTTCTTCGGCTTCACTATCACTTTCATTTATTATCTTATGTCCACTTCTTGATCTTCTAATATACAGAGATGACATACATGAAACTTCTACCTTAGGAAAAATATTGTTATTGTTATCATAGTTGTTAAGCTCAAACGTAGTCAATCTACCAATCAGACTATCAAGATAAATATCATTACTAGGAAAAACTCTCATTTCATGTATTGCGGAGACTCTTATAGCATAAGAAGGAAAAAATGTTCATAGAATTTTACTTACTAGGGTTTCTTCTTCAATAATTCTACTTGCTCCTCAGATAGCATTCAACACTTCCTTGATTTAGTTGTTGTAATGAATGGTGTTTTCACCTTCTTTCATTTTCATATCATCAAACTTTACTCTTAAGTTTTCTTCTTTTTCCGTGAGCACATTTAGATCTCCTCCATGAACTAGTGTCAGTTTGTCCCACATCTCTTTTGTAGTTGTATAGTTCCTAATGTCTTATAATTTAGTATCTAATAGAGAAGAAGCAATATCAATCATCATAGCATTATGTTCTTATCTCTCTTTCATTTGTGTGATTGTCAAAGGACTAGTAGGAGTTATAAATTCATTTTCCAAATAGTAAAGTGCAGAATCTTGAATGACTGATAGATACAACTTCATTTTGAGAAATTATCTTTGTTCAGCTTCGGCACCTCTTTCTTATACATCTTGTGATCTTTAACTTAAGTCCTTCAAACTTCTTCCTTAAAGTACTCTTTCTCTTATACAAATTTTTAGATAACTGAGAGGGGATGAATCAGTTAATTCCAATTATCCTATAGTCCCAAATACTCTCAGATGTATAAGACCAACTTCAACAAATAAACTAACAACTCGGTAAAAGTTGAATGTGTCTTTCTGATTCATTTACCAAATGTTAGTTAATCATCTAGTATATATACCGATCAAACCATTAAATGTAATTTGTAAAGTAAAATAACAAATCATCACATGCATACACATTTAACAGTTTATTTTTAACCTGGAAACCCTTTTAAGGGAAAAACCACTTGGGACCGGTACCCAAAATAATTTCACTCTTCTGAAGTGAGTTTGATTAAGATCCAGCCCTGTTAAAAGTTACAAAAAACATTGTAAGGTTTGACCTTGTTAGAGGATTTATTACTAACAGTTCTCTATGACCATACATTCACTTGGGTCAACAAGAAAACAATCAACATTAATTGAATGTCATAAATAAATAAATAAATAAAGACTATTAAGTCCCACTCGGTTAAGAGATTTTGTTTGTAGCAATGGTTAGAATTCAACAGTAAATGATCTGATTCAAATACAACTTCCTTTGTAGATATTCAGATCTATGTTAAGCTCAATATTCCTTTGGCCATCATAATCTCTTCAATTTCTTTTTATCCTCCAACTATGTTATGCTTAGTTATCTCCTTCTTAACACTCGGTGTAGTCTATAGAATTGTTCGGTTCTTACTTCAACATGTATGAATAGTTTCACATGAATACAATCTTCTCCTCATGCACATTAACTCAGTTTGAATCTCTTGTCTCCTTAAATAGACATGATAAACCATTTTCTTCTTAGTCGTAGATTTTGCCTCTTAATCTCCATAGTTGATTTTGCCTCTTTATCCTTCCTCAGAACTTGTTCCATGAGTACATTTCAATCTTCATCGTATGATCTTCATTGAATTTTTTCATCATAGATCTTTAAAACAAACTTTATCTTAATCCTTAGAATCATCCCAATTCATCCAGCTCATCATCTCAAGTCGAAAATCACATGTTCCATATTATTTCTTTCTCTTGGTCAATACCGTGATGTTTCGGTGACTTCTAGCTTGGTTAATACTATACTCGGTATACACTATACTTTCTCAGTGTACACTATATCTACTCAGTGTATACTAATTTCTTCATTTACTGACCACATTAACTTGTACATTCTTAATCTTCAATACATAACAAAATCATGTAATACAATCAAATCACTATCATAATGTCATAGACTCATCAATAGGTTACCCAATGAATACCATAATCATATGTTGCTCATACATCTTACTCTCATGTTAATATCTCATTCCTTCACCAATGTTACCATCTTTAGATGTTTGCAACTATCATGATAAGTACAGTCAAAACTTGGTTGACATCATTGATAATATAATAACTGATCTAATGTCTCACATATACTTTAGTAGCTCAGTGATCATCTTCACATTCTCCATTTTATTCTCTAAGTATTTAATCAATTGTAGTTTAACAATACTTTCCCATTATTTAGGAAAATCAATGGCTTGGGTTGGGATTTGGATTTGTATGATATCTCCCCTCTCTTACCATTGAGATATTGTAATAGGGCATACTCATCCTAATAATTCAAGGAAGTCGATGCTCATTTCTTATAAACCTGCATAAAAGATGAGCATATACATACATGTATAAATATAAACAATCAATGGCACATATTTTTGAAGTGCCTGATGTGATTGGCCGATCTCTGCCATTGATTGTATGGGGTCATTAAAATCATAAGCGTAATATACATAACATTAAATCTGTTTGGACCTTATCCAATTTTGGTTAGATCAGGCATTGATTTCTAGTTGCTGGTTCGAAAGCATTGGTTGTTCTTTGTCTTCTCTTACGAAGATTGGATCTGATCATTTCCCTATATCTTTTAGTGTTGATCTGATTTTTTCTAAGGGAAATCCTCTGTTTAGATTCAAGAAAATGTGGGTTGACCACCTGGACATTGAGCAGTTGATCTATGGTTGGTGCGATGTTAATATTCAGGGTAGCGCAATGTTCAGGGTGGTTAAAAAGCTCCAACATTTAAAATAGAGTGTTAAATCTTGGAGCAAGGATGCATTTGGCAACATCTTTAAAACCAAGCTACTGCTGAAAAGGGACCATGATGATATTCAAGAGATAATCCAACAGACTGGTCTATCCCAAGACCTGAAGGATAAGGAGGAGATTTTCCTTGCCAAAACCCATAACATTATCTCCAAAGAGGAAGTGTATTGGAGACAAAGATCTAGATCGATCTGGCTTAAAGCTGGATATAAGAATACCAGGTTCTTCCATATGTCTGCCTCCAAGAATAGGGCTACTAACAGGATATCTAGTCTCAAGGTGGCAGCTAAAGAGGTAAGTAATGATAAGGAAATCTCTTTGGCTATGATTGATTTCTTTTCTTCTCTCTTATCTAAAGATCAGAATCTCTCCCTAGAGAATCAAGCTTTTCTTCTTGATTCCATCCCATCCATTTTTTATGAAGCTACCAACAAGGTCCTTTCTGCTATTGCTTCTTTAGAGGAAATCAAGACTATTGTGTTTTCTTTTGAGGGTGATAAGTCCCCAAGTTCGGATGGGTTCCCTATGTTCTTTTTTCATAAATTTTGGCATATTAATGGCCAGAACATTTGTAATGTCATTAAAGAATTCTTTGGCTCTAGATCTTTGCTGAAAGAAATTAATGCTATTTTTATTTTGTTGATTCCCAAGAAGCTTGGTGCTGAATCAGTGGATTCCTTCAGACTAATTAGTATTTGTAATTCAGTGTACAAGATTCTCTCCAAGGTTATTACCCTTAGACTATTGGCAATTCTTCCAAAGATTATCTCTCCCCAGAAAAGTGGTTTTGTTCCTGGCTATTAGAATAACTAAGAGGGGCGTGAATCAGTTAATCACTATCCCAATATAAAATGTATAATCCAAAAACAAATACTTCAACTTCTATTGCTTGGTAACTTAAAATACTTTTACTATCCATGCATTTACCGATTACCAGTCTAAAACATATAGTAGTTACCGATCAAATCAAATATGCAACATGAAAATATGACATCAAACAAACATCACAGTCAACACATAGCACAAGAGATTTAACATGGAAACCCTGTGAAGGGAAAAACCACCTGGGACCGGCAACCCAAAAATATTCACTCTTCTGAAGTGAGGTCAGTGAAGACCCAACCCTGTTAAAGATTACAAACACACTGTTAGGTGTGACCTTGCTAGAGGATTTAAGACCAAAAATTATCATCCACACAGCAATCACTCTGGGGTTGACAGGATAACAATGTTTATTCTATGAATGATAAATAATAAGACTTTCTTAGTGCACTTGGTTAAGATATTTGACTATGTAAAATGGTTAAATATGTAACAGTAGGTGATCTGATCTATTACAACTTCAATTGCAAATATACAAATCAATATTCAGCTCATACAAATCTTTCTGATCAATGTAACATTTCTGATTCAACAATATATCAACTTACTATCCATCGGTAATTACTCTTTGTTGCTCGGTAATGCTCTGTAGTAGGGTTCTCCTTAACCAATATGATCAGAATGCATGAAAACTTTTTCACACGATAATTCTACAGTTTCCTTTTCTTCCGGCATCACACTCACTTATGAAATCTCTAGTCTCTTATATAGACATGTAAACCATTTTCTTCTGCTCCATTAAATTTTGTCACTTAATCATCTTCATTGATTTTGCCTCTTTAACCTTCCTCGACTGATGTGTCAATAACATGTTTCATTCCAATCCATTAGATCTTTCCTGAATTTTGTTAGCTGTCGATCATCATAACAAACTTTATCTGTTACCTCAAAATCATACACTTTCCAGCTCATCAATTCTTATCAGCTAAACTAATCATTTAATTCATTCTATTCTTCTTGATTAACAAAGAAATGCATCAGTGAACACAAGCTCAGTTTACACTGTGCTCGGTATACACTATGCTCTGTCGGTGTATATTGAAATGCTTCATTAACTGACAACACTTCTTTGTGTCTTTAGACTCTTTTCCTCATCATAGATGAATGTAACATAATCAAGTCAATATCATAAGGTCATAGACTCATCAACAAGTTACTCAATGTATTCTTTATCCTCATCTGTCATATCCATCTTCCTCATGTAGATATTTCTATTCTTCATCTCTTTCACTCCTTTTCTACAGATGTTTTGGTATAGTAACTTACAAGATAAGTGATGTCAAACTAGTTGACATCAATGACAACATAATATTGATTTAACCACATTACATATCTAATCAATTAGCTCAGTGACCTTAAATCATAGATTCTTCAGTCAGGTTCTAAATCAGTTGTAGTTCATCAATCTCTCCCTTTGGCATTGATGGCAACTCAAGTAATATGAAATGTACCATACACATACCAAACATGTATTCTAAAACTATGTGAAAAATTTTTGTACAAGCTCTCCCTAGCTTAATATGTTTAATCACTACGTTAGTCAACAACATTAAAAATGTAGCTTTAACATTCTGCAGATAAGATCTTTTCAGCTCTTGGATTCCTTCTTCTATTCTCAATAACTGATCTTCAGTGCTCTCCCTTTCTTTTAGATTATCTCTCCCTTAGATAGTTCTCTTTGGTGCATATTTTTTCATATTGTTTATCTCTCCCTTTGACAACAATTCCAAAGAAAAAAAATAAACATACAGCTCTTCAATAGCCAAGTAACTCTCTATTGTCCAATACATTCTCTGTATACTGATATGCCAATCTGTTCCAGTTCTCCAACTTTTCACAACCTTAGACATGATCCAAAGTGTGAACTATGTTGCATCAACATGAATGATCTTCTGATAAGATTAGGCTGATGCAACATCCAGATCACATTAGTGATCGGTAGATAGGGGACAGACCCCAAGTCTAGTCCTTAAGTACTCAAATGTATCCTTCGATAGAGGCTTTGTAAATATGTCTGCAAGTTGTTTTTTTGATGTAACAAACTCTAGCTTAACTTTCTTCTCCTATACTTGTTCTCTCAAGTAGTGATACTTAATTGATATATGCTTTGTTTTAGAGTGCATCACTAGATTCTTTGAAATTTTTATTGCACTGGTGTTATCATAGTATATAATCACCAGCTCAGTGATTATCTCATTCATACCTTCCAGAACTTGCTTAACATATGAAATGTTTGAATAGTTTGTAGCAGTAGCAACATACTCTACTTTAGCTATAGACTAAGAAATACAAGCATGTTTCTTACTTGTCCAGGTAACAAGTCTTTCACCAAAGAAAAATGCTCCTCTGGTGGTTCTTTTTCTGTCATCCACATTTCCATCCCAATCAACATCGGTGTATATCTTCAGTTCAAACTTACCTTCCTTAGGGTACCATAGTCCATAATCCTCTATTTTCTTCAAGTATCTTAAGATTCTTTTAGTAGCAATCATGTGTGATTCTCTAGGATTAGCAAAAAATCTAGCAAGAATTACCACAGCATGTGCTATATCTGGTCTATTGTGTACTACATACATTAACTTACCAATCATAGATCAATATAGTGTCTAGTTCACCTCTATAGTTTCATCTTCCTTAGTCATTTTTCATCCAGTAGCCATCGATGTTCCCATAGGTTTAGCATCTTCCATGCCAAATGTTTTTAATACTTCCTTGATATATTTGGTTTGTGAGATGAATATTCCATCATTCTGCTGAATCACTTGTAGTCCTAGAAAGAACTTAATCTCTCCGAACATAGACATCTCAAATTCATTCCTCATTTCATCAGCAAATGACTTACAGATTTGATCTTGACCTCCAAAAATAATGTCATCCACAAATATTTCAGCAATAAGAATAGTATCATCAGTATCTCCTTTCATATACATATTGATGTTCTCACTTGTTCTTACAAATCCTATACTTAACAAATAAGTATGAAGCCTTTCATACCAGGCTATTAGTGCTTGCTTCAAACCATATAAAGATTTATGTAATCTACATACCATATCTTTCTTTTCTGGATCAATGAACCCTTCAAGTTGTTCTATGTAGACTTCTTCTTCAAGTATTCCATTCAGAAATGTTGACTTGACATCCATTTGATAAACTTTGAATTTCTTGTGTGCAGCATATGCAAGTAACATTCTAACACCTTCCAATCTAGCAACAAGTGCAACTATTTCACCATAATCAATTCCTTCCTCTTGTGCATATCCTTTACATACCAATCTAGGTTTATTTCTTGTTACTTCTTCATTCCCATTCTACTTGTTCCTAAATATCCACTTAGTACTGATAAAATTCTTATCTTTAGGTTGGGGTACTAAGGTCCAGGTTTTATTCTTCTCTATCTGTTCTATTTCCTCTTTCATTGCATTAACCCATTCATCATTTTCTAATGCAACTTTTGCATTTTTTGGTTCATAATCACAAACTAGACATGTACCTTGTCTTGCTTTACTCCTTGTTTTCATTCTAGCTTGTTTCTCTCCAATAATTTGTGTCTCTGGATGATGTCTCCTAAAAAATCTTACTAGTACTCTATCTATTCTTTCTTATTCATCCTGTGCAAGTTCATTTTCTTTCTTGGTAGGTCCATCCTACTCATTAGTTTCTCTTTCCTGTTGTTCGGTATTGTTTTCCTACTGACCGGTTATCACAAGATGTAGCTTCAGTAGATACTTTGGTTGTTCAATGTAAGTGAATCTACCATAGTCTTCTGGTTCCTTTGTACTTTCCTCTATGTTCTTTTCATCAAACTCATCAACTCAAACATTAGTACTTTCAATCATTTTATTTGTAACCTTGTTAAGACATTTATATGCTTTACTTTTAGTGGAATATCCCAAAAATATCCCTTCGTCACCTTTTGAGTCAAATTTACCATTTCTCTCATCTTTTAGAATAAAGTATTTACTTCCAAAAATTTTGAAATAACTTACAGTAGGTTTGTGTCCAAACCATAACTCATAGGGTGTCTTATTGGTGTCCTTTAGTTGAACTTGGTTAAGAACATAGACTGCAGTGCTGACAGCTTCTCTCCAATATGTCTAGGCAACATTCTTTTGCAACATCAGTGTCCCAGGATAGTCAACTATTGACATGTTCCTTCTTTTAGCAATTCCATTTTGTTGAGGTGTCATCGGTGTAGAGACCTATCTTTTCATACCATGCTCATTACAAAAATTAGTAAATTCATCAGAGATAAATTCACCTCCTCTATCAGATCTTAAGCATTTCAATTCCTTACCAGTCTCTTTTTCTACCTTAGCTTTATACCACTTAAACATCTTAAATGCTTCAAATTTTTCTTTCAAGAACATAACAGTCATCAATCTAGTATAGTCATCAACAAAAAGAATAAAGTATCTATCACCATAATAACTCTGAGTTCTCATAGGACCACACAGGTCGGTATGAACCAACTCAAGTATCTTCTTTGTTGAATAATCCTTTCTTTTGAAACTAGATTTAGTCATTTTCCCTTTCTGACATTCATGACACATAACATGATCAGGTTTTGACAAGTTAGGCAGCCCTTTAACTCTTTTCCTTTTACTGATCTTAATCATGTTATCAAAATTGACATGGCATAACCTTTTATGCCACAACCAAGCATCTTCATTTTTCATCATCAGGCAAGAAGACTCATCAGTATCAAGATAAAATAGATTACCTCTTGATTGTGCTCTAGTTCCAACTACTCTTCCTCCATCATCAAAGATTTTCACTTTCTTTCTCTCAAAAGCAACTTGGTGACCTAAATTGTTTAGATGTGCCACACTTAACAAGTTATAGTTCAGTCCATCTACCCAATAAGCATTATCACATTTTATCCTATCATTTATCATCAAGGATCCTTTACCTCTTACCATATAGGGTTTGTCATTACCCATCTTAACTGATCCTCCATTGTATTCTTCAAGTTGATCAAATTTCTCTTCATCACCAGTCATGTGATGTGTACAACCACTATCTATGATCCATGTATCATTTTTGTTAACTTTAGAGATCAGTGTTGTTTCTCCCTATTTTTCTTCTTCCTTGGAGTCATCTTTCATAGCAACAAATACAACTTCTACATCATCATCAGAATCAGATTCAGATTCATTATCTTTGGCTATGTAACATACCTTTTTTCCTTTTTCATTACTGTCTCGGTTATCTCTATTGTGTCGGTAGCCTCTATTGAATCTCCTACCATAGCTTCCTTCAGATCAGTCTTTGGATCTTTCATCATCTTTCTTATGTGGACATCTAGCAACAATGTGGCCAACCTCTTTACAATTAAAGCATGCTAAAGGTAGCTTACCTCTATACCTTCCTTTACCTTTAGGTAACCTTCTGGCCATAAGAGCTTCAAGTTCATCAAGCTCATCATCGGTATTGCTATCACTATCATCATTCTTATTGTTCCTACTAGACTTACCAATCTTCAAAGAAGACATGAAATTAGACTCAATAGATGGTACAACATTGTTGTCAAAGTTATTCAATTCAAATGTTGTGAGCTTACCAATCAGATTGTCAAGTGTAAGGACATTACCAGATGCAGACCTTGTTTCATGAATAGCAAATATTTTGATTGTGTAAACTGGAAATAAGGTTTTGCATACTTTGCTTACAACTATCTCTTCACTAATAACTCCATCAAATGCTCTAATAGCATGTATGACCTCTTTCAATCTATTTGTGCATTGCATAATATTCTCAGCTTCCTTCATCTTCATATCATCGAATCTACCCCTTAAGCTTTCTGCTCTATCTCTTTTGACATTCACATCTCCACTGTAAACTTGAGAAAGTTTATCCCACATGGCTTGTGTAGTAGTGCATCTTTTAATATCTTCAAATTTGGCATCGGTACAGGCAGTAGCAATCTCTATCATAGTAACATTGTGTTCATACATGTCTTTTAGTTGATCAAGTGTCAAGGGACCAGGGGTCGCTTCTATATAGCCATTCTCCATCAACTCTAGCGCAGAATTCCCAATTCCAGATATGTGCAACTTCATTTGGCTTTGTCGTACTGTGAAGTTCCCTTTGTTTAGCTTTGAAACTTCCCTCTTATACATTTTGAGATCTTTGTACTGAAGTCCTTAAATCTTTTTTCTAAGCAACCAATGCTCTGATACCAATTGTTAGAATAACTGAGAGGGGGGTGAATCAGTTAATCACTGTCCCAATACAAAATGTATAATCCAAAAAAAAATACTTCAACTTCTGCTACTCAATAACTTAAAATACTTTTACTATTTGTGCATTTACCGATTACCAGTCTAAAACATATAGTAGTTACCGATCAAATCAAATATGCAACATGAAAATATGACATCAAAAAAACATCACAATCCACACATAACACAAGAGATTTAACGTGGAAACCCTGTGAAGGGAAAAACCACTTGGGACCAGCAACCCAAAAATATTCACTCTTCTGAAGTGAGGTCGGTGAAGACCCAACCCTGTTAAAGATTACAAACACACTATTAGGTGTGACCTTGTTAGAGGATTTAAGACCAACCGTTATCATCCAACTAGCAGTCACTCTGCGGTTGACATGATAACAATGTTCATCCTATGAATGATACATGATAAGACTTTCTTAGTCCACTCAGTTAAGATATTTGACTGTGTATAATGGTTAAATATGTAATAGTAGGTGATTTGATCTATTACAACTTCAATTATAGATATACAGATCAATATTCAGCTCATACAAATCTTTCTGATCAATGTAACATTTTTGATTCAACAATATATCAACTTATTGTCCATCGGTAATTACTCTATGTTGCTCAGTATTGATTTGTAGTAGGGTTCTCCTTAACCAGTATGATCAGAATGCATGAAAACTTGTTCACGTGATAATTTTGTAGTTTCCTTTTCTTCCGGCATCACACTCACTTATGAAATCTCTAGTCTCTTATATAGACATGTAAACCATTTTCTTCTACTCCATCATATTTTTCCGCTTAATAATCTTTGTTGATTTTACCACTTTAACCTTCCTCGGCTGATGTGTCAATAATACATTTCATTCCAATCCATTAGATCTTTCCTAAATTTTGTTAGTCGTCGATCATCATAACAAACTTTATCTGTTACCTTGAAATCATAGACTTTCTAGCTCATCAATTCTTATCGGCTAAACTAATCATTTAATTCATTCTATTCTTCTCGGTTAACAAAGAAATGCATTGGTGAATACAAACTTGGTTTACATATGCTCAATATACACTATGCTCCATCAGTGTATACTGAAATGCTTCATTAATCGACAACACTGCTTTTTGTCTTTAGACTCTTTTCCTCATCATATATGAATGCAACATAATCAAGTCAATATCATAAGGTCATAGAATCAATAACAAGTTACTCAATGTATTCTTTATCCTCATCTTTCATATCCATCTTCCTCATGTAGATATTTTTGTTCTTCATCTCTTTCACTCCTTTTCTACAGATGTTTTGGTATAGTAACTTACAAGATAAGTGTTGTCAAACTAGTTGACATCAATGACAACATAATACTGATTTAATCACATTACATATCTAATCAATCAGCTCAGTGACCTTAAATCATAGATTCTTTAGTTAGGTTCTAAATTAGTTGTAGTTCATCACTGGCAAGCAGATTCTTGATTCTATTATGAAGGTTCATGAGGTTATTCATTCCACTTAATCTTCTCTCTATTTTGGCTTTCTATTGAAACTTGATCTCTCCAAGGCTTATGATAGGGTGGACAAGAATTTGTTGATCAAGGTGGTGAGATCCTTTGGTTTCTGTGATAACCTTTTAAAGTTGATCTTCCAGCTCATCAATACCTCTACGGCTTCTATTATGGTTAATGGTTCCCCTTCCAGTTTCTTCAAACCTTCTAGGGGGCTCTAGAAATGGGATCCCTTGTCTCCTATTCTTTTCTCCATTATGGCTAAGTGTCTTGGTCACTACTTTTAGAATTTGGTTACCAATGGCTCCATCAAGGGTATCACTCCATCCTTTGCTTCTAGTCATGCTCTCATGAACAATTTGTGGATGGCATGATCATCATGGGTTCTTCATCCATTCTGGAGACAAGGGTTATCAAACAGGCTCTTTCCATCTACTCTTTGGGAACTGGTCAAATTGTCAATTGGGATAAGAGCTCTCTATTCTTTATCAATACACCTGTGGACGGATAGAATAGAATTGCTAGAATTATTGGATGTAAAATTGATACCATGCCTGCTACCTATCTCGGTCTTCCATTAGCTCTTATACCTCCAGAATCCTTCTAGGCTGGAATTATGGACAAATTCAATAGGAAATTAGCTAGTTGGAAAGGAGTGTTTCTTAGTCAAGCTGGTAAAATTCAACTCCTGAAGACTTCATTATAGAGTCTTGCCATTTATGCTCTTAGCCTGTTCAAGATCCCAGGAAAACATGCTAACATAATTGAAAGAATCCAAAGAAATTTTCTTTGGACTGGAGTGGAAGAAAGAAAGAGACTAGCTTTGATTGCATGGGACAAGGTTTGCACCCCTAAGAAGTGGGGCGGACTGGGTATCCACCCTTTAAGAGTGACCAATCAAGCTCGTCGGCTAAGAAAAATTGGAGGATGTTTGGTGAAAAGGAGTGGAATGAGATAATCCACAATAAATATCTCTTCTCCTTTCTCTATGTCTCATATTTTTTGAAGTCAGAAGTGAAGGTGCAGTGCTCCTCTATCTAGAATTGCATCCAGCAAGTTAAGGAGACTACCTTTAAAGGGGATAAATAGTATTTGGGCAGTGGCCAAAGAATTAAGTTCTAGGATGACTGTTGGCTCAAAGACTATCCTCTGAGCTCTATTACCATTTTTCAACCCTTTATAATTTTTTTCTTATAGAGATTTGGTCCTTAGGTCAAGGACTACTGGAGGAGAAGATCTTGGATTGATCTTTCCATTATTGATGAGGCCCTTAAGCCTCTGATGCTAGACTTGAAGATCTAGAAATTTGATCCATCCAAAGATGATGAGATTATTTGGGGAATCCTCCCTTTTAGATTTTTTACTTTCACCTCTACCTCTAAGTTATTATTGAAGCAGCTGGATCCTCCTCCCTTTTGGGCCCAGGCTTGGGATAATAGATTAATTCCTAAAATTAATATTTTCTTTTGGTTGGTTTTGCAAAACAAAATTCTTACCATTGACAACCTCCAAAAGCGTGGTATGATTCTAACCAATAGATGTTTTCTTTGCAATGAGGTGAAGGAATCAGTCTTCTATTTTTCTATTGACTATGGGTACTCTTGGGAAGTTTGGATTCTTACATTACAGTGCTGGAAGATAAACTGGATTTTTCCTGATAACTTGGAGAATTTCAGTACCCAATGGAGAAAAGTGGAGGTCCTGATGGATAAGAGGTTGTGGAATCTTATAGCACCTCATGTTATTTGGATATTGTGGAGAGAGCATAATGATAGAGTTTTTAGAAATACTTCCCTCCCGTCGATGGTGGTTGTTGAGAAAATTAAGAGAAGCCTCAAGGAGAACTGTAGTTCATCTATTAGTTTGAAGCTGTATTTCATTTCTAGAGATCATGGTGCTGGTTCCAAAATCAAGTTAGCTACCCAATGGGAGAATTCCATATGGATCTCCCCCCTGGGATGGATCAAAATCAACTTCATCGGCACTGTGAAGAGTAATGTGGGTCCTACAAGTTGTAGTGGGCTCATAAGAGATGACATGGCTAAGTGTCTTTTTTTCATGGCACTTCCCATTGGGGTCCAAACCAATCATGTGGTGGAGGCTATGGCTCTCCTCCAAACCCTTAAAATTATTAAAAAATACATGCCTCCAAATGTGTGGATAAAAGGAGATTCCATGAATATCTTAAATTATATCAAAAATATCACTAAGCCATCATGGTCTACTAAGGTGATTATTGAGGAGGCTTGGATTATCATTAACTCCTTTAAGCAAGTCATCATTTCCCACATCTTTCAGGAGGTGAATGGCATGGCTGACAAGCTGGCCAACTTTTCTATTAGGGAGAAGGACATTGTGATCTAGCACAATGGCAACAATCTCATCATGGATTTGAAAGCCAAGTTAGATTATGACAAGATTCATAGAAAAAGAGTGAATTTGGAGTATCTTAAGAAGTTATGATGAAAAGACACCAAGTTTTTAAATGGGTTAAAATGATTAGAAAAAGTGTTTCCTTTCTTGAGATTATTGAGAGTAGACACAAGTTTATTAGCTTGTATTTCAAAGTTTCCTTCATCGTCTACATTTTCTTGTTCTCTGCTACTACTGTTGATATTTCTTTCTTTGAAAACATGGGTGATGGGCTAAATCACAAAGAGCCAAAGGATTGTAAGAAATGGAAGAACATGACAGAGGTCTGGTAAAAACTTAGAAAGGGTGGCCTCACCATGTATATGGAACATCTGCATGGATTTAAAGACAGAGCTACGAAGGTGTTTTATGAGTCTTGGAAAGATGGTATTGTGACCATTGCTGGGTTAACTATGAACATTACTGAAGAGCTTATTGCTAAGCTATCTAGGTTGAGCCTCAAGGGAATTAAATTTTACAAAGATAAGAAAATTTCTCAAAAGGCCATTCAGTGATTCCCAAAAAGCAAAGTTGAGGTGTAGAGTTTGGTTAAGGATTCTAGCAGTTGCTATGATGTTGATGCTTTCAAGGAAATTTGGGTGAAGGTCATGAATGCTATCATGGAGTACATCACTCTAGATGGTAGGTATAAACATGCTCATTCTTACCATTGTGTATTGCTTTGTCACTTCAGACATAAGATTAGGGTTTCATTACCATTTTTTCTCCTTCAGTCTCTTTGCCTTAGTATTATTGACCATAGGAGGAAAGAGAATAAGCCCATTCGGCATGAGGGGCTTATTCTCCTCATTGTGGAACATATCAAGTAGAAGGCCATTTCTAGTCTCATTATTTCCTCACCTAAAGCCTCTGGCTCAGCTAAGAAATGTATCAAGAAAATAGTGTGTAAAGAGGAGATTTCTACTAGTAAAACAATTAATTTGGAAAAGGATGCGAGTATGGAGATGGATTCTACTGGAGAAAGTGCTAAGGATTATGCCACCTTAGATAATTCATTTGAGGATGACTGTAAAGCCTCTTTTTCAATATCAAATAGTACCTCAAGGGATAATGATAACAAAGAGGAGGATGCTAATACTATGGATGTTGAGAACAACCCTGTTGTCAATGATAAAAATGAGGATGATAATAAAGAGGATTATATGGGTGGTCATCAGGTCCCCATTTTAGTTAATTATGATAGCTCAGAGGAACATGATGTTCCTATTTCCCCAAAGTTGGAGGTGGTTATGGAGGTCCATTCAGATAAGTAGGAGGATTCCGCTGAGGCTAAGAAGGGGAATGTTCCCTCCTCTCAGAATATCCCTTTTGTCAAAATTATTGATCTGCAAGAGCAGAATGTGCAACTTCTCAACAAGGACATGGATGATAAAATTGACCCTCCTTTTGGTGTTCTCCAAACTGTGAAGGTGGTGTCCATGTACTCCTTTTGCTTGATGAAATGGGTCTTTCAGGAAATTAAAAGTCTTAACTTGAAAGTTTGATCTATCTCAGCTAAGGTTGATTCCCTATAGGAGGTTATTGAGATTGGTTTGAATGGGTTGGATGGCAATACAGACAATGATAGGGAGAAGAAAATATAGGAAATGTAAGTTAAAATTGATAATCTGGAGAATGCGGTGAAGAAACATATCCACGATAAAAATATTTTCATGGGCTTAGCTATGGAGTGTTTTATGTCTATCAAAGCAGAGTTGGATGCTGGTTCCCCTATCAAGAAACCTGAGGATGACAATGAGGATGTCAATGATGAGGGTCTTGTTAAAGGCACCCGATCTGCTAAAAGAAAAAAGATCCAGGACAGGATCCTTGATCTTTTTGAATTCAATGCAGCCATCAAGAAGATCTCGAAGGAAAAGAAGGAAGTGGATGTAATGTGCAAGGATTTTGCCTAGGTTCTCTTGGGTCCTAGTGTTATTATGTTTCTTTGGTTTTCTTGGTTTCTAGTGTTTTTTATGGTTTCTAGTTTTTTAGCTTTTTTGCTGGCTTTGGATCTTGTGGACTGGTTCCCAGTCCTATTTTTTTTCAGTACACTTAATGATGCTATCTTTTGATCTTTTCTTGTAAGGGGTTTTGGGTCCCCCCTACAACCTATTTTTTCCTACAATCAAAAACATTAAATCTATTTGAGGATTTATACAAACATGAAAAGTGGCCTAAAAGAGTTTGGTCAATTAACCTAAAAATCAAACTATAGGAGGGGTATTACAAATCCTATAAGAGTGAGGAGATCTACACATTAGTGCCCAATTACCTTGCAATGTAGTATCAGCCAAATTGATTCTCCTTTTCAAATAATGTGATATTGTCTTCCTACTATACCCGATATGAGGTGAAGGTGAAGAGATTTATCTTTTTGGGGGCATGTTCTTATTTAAAAATAGATGTTAATATCACTCTTCTATAAATGGACATATTTGTAGATCTAGTTGTTTCCCTAATGGAATGAAAACCTTCGTTAACACTTTCAACAATATCTTTTTATACGTTAGAGGATTTCTTCTTTTTCAAAGTTGCATCTACACCCAAAAGTTTTAATGGCTCTTTTAACTCATCTTTAAGAAGTGAAATTGATAAGAGTTGGGATTTTCAAGTGTATCAAGATTCTCAAATTGTGCAATTATTTCCTTAGAATTTTTATTCAATGCCCTCTTTGTAGCATTTGTAGGTTGTTTAGCATAATATCTCAATTTTTCCACATTCATTTCAATTAAATGATCTATGATTTTATGATTTAATTTTCTCTTCAACCATTTAGCTAGAAACATTCTCATCTATTTCTTGAACTTTGGCCACAAAGAAAACTTTAAAAAAACTCTTAATAGGGTCTTAAAAGGCTACACATTGTAATACCCAAAAATGGGCTATAGGACCATTGACCTCCTACATCAACAAATCGATCAAAATTGACATAAAAGTCCTAACCTAAGGCACATCTGCACATCAAACTATCAAAACCCTAATCGATTCTATCTTAATTCTACATTGGGGAATATTCCTAATATTTCTAATTTATCTTAATTATCTTTAATTAAATATTATTTGGTGATAAATTATATTTATCCTAAAGTGGATTAATTAAATATGTTGAATATTTGATTAATTAGGCTTAATTTTTCCACTTAATCATTTAATTAGATTTAATTACATTTATTCCTGATTAATATTGTTTTTATTTGACAATAAATCTATAAGAATTTGCAAATAGCAAATATTGAACCAAGAATCTAGAGGTTGAAGAAAAGCACAAGAGAGAAAATATGAATGCAGGAGGTGGAGGAGTAGAGCCCATGTCTGAAGAAGCAGGAGGTGGAGTATGAAGATCAACACTTGTCTCAACAACAAAATGATTCAAGTGCCCAAAGTTCTCCTCATAATTATCCCTTGGCAAAGGGATGGGTACATCATGCATATAATCATCATTATCAACAAAATTTGAAAAAGAATACAAGTGGGATATATGATCAACAACTCCCATAGCTATGACATCTCTAGTCTCCATGTCCCTAATGTAGACATAATCAAGAGTGAACTCAACAATTTTACCTTGTGGCCCATGTGTAATTTAGTAAATAGAAAGGAGATCAGTGGTCAAGGATGGTACACAAAGAACATCATTAAATGTCCCTTCTCCCATACGAATAGAACCTCTCCCACAAACTCTCATGAATGTGTTGTTACCCATCAAAATATTAGGAGAATTACAAGGCTCAATAGAAGAAAATATATCCATAGAAGATGTCATATGATGTGATGCACCTGAATCAAGAAGCCATTTACCTTGCTCAAGATGTGTGGAAGCCATGAGTGCTTGTCCTTTACCTTTATCTTTGGATGATGATGGAGATGTAGAAGCTACCAAATGTGTAGAAGAAGGAGCAGACACTGATGAGGGAAACTTAATATTGTGTTTCTGAATAATGTGAGTTAGCTCATCAATCTTCTTTTGAAAACACTTATGCTCATCATGTCCTAACTTTTGACAATATCCACATTTATCTTTGTTTCTTCTAGATGATTCCTCTCTTGAAGAGGACTTGGATTCAGTACTTTTTGGTGAAGAAGATTCATTAACTTTGTCATGAGGCTTAGGATCCTTATTGTGTTTCTTTCCTTTTCCATTAGAAGCCTTTGAAGTAGACTCACTTGCAATCAATGCTTGATGTGTGGAAGGCTTCAACTGACCCATGTGTGCCAACTTTGCTTGTTCCCTTGTGAGCTGCGCTACAAATTCATCAAGAGAGGGCAATTTGTATGCACTACCAAGAGCATCCATAGTAGCATAGAATGTAGAAATTAAGATAGAATATTCAGGACCAAGCTTGGAAAGAATAGAAAAGATCAATTGTTCATCCCCTTTAACAATGCCACATGAAGAAAGCTTCAATCTAATAGTATTGAACTTAGAGAAAAAATCTTGAATATTGTCACAATCACTAGGATTGAGACCTATGAGATCATTCTCTAATCTAAATTTTCTCATTCTATTAGGTTTACCAAAGAGTCCTTCCAATGTGATCCAAGAATCATGAGGATTTGTGCAAGATTCAATATGAAAGAGCAAGTCACAAGAGATGGATGATCTAAGAGAGCCAAGTGCTTTATCCCTTCGATCAAACTATTTACGCCTTTCTACAACACCTGTTTGAGGTTCTTGATCTTGCCCAAGATTCATTCTAAGCAATCCAAGACTCAACAAATGATCACTTAAAGATACTTTCCATTCATGGTAGTTATATGGAGTGAGGATTTTAACCTTTTACATATCCATATTAACATAAAATAATGACTGATAACTACTAATAACTCCTTCAAATGACTGATGCAAATCAGAAAACTAAAATCCAAGGATTAACCAAGTGCAAGTATAGCCCCAAAATGACCTATTGCTGAAAGTGATATGTGTACCCAAAATCACTCAAATCTGATTGCAAATCTAGAAATTAGATGAAAAATCATGCACTTTCAAAAAAAAATTCACCTCAAAATGTTATCGTATGTGCCCAAACAAAGCCCTAGAAGTTGTAGAAATCAGGAACAATCACCAAAAACTGCAATTTCTGACAAATCAGGTCACCAAAATGCAAAATCAACACCACCACTGGAAATTTCAGGAAATTCTACCCAATTTCAAAAAAAATTGCATCCGATTTGGAGCCTGAATGACCAAGTTATGGCCTCTCAAAGTTGGACTACAAAATCAAAAATGCAAACGGTTAAGGCAAAGAATTTCCAAACCCTACTAACATCAGAAAACTAGTGTGTTAAATTTGATGATCATACGGCCATCAAAAAGACCCAATTTCACTCTACTATGATGGCTAAACAAACGTCAATTTTAAGCTCAGGAAAATGTTGATGTAAGCAAAAAATTGACCCCTTGGTTGACGTGGCAATATGGATGCTGACATGGATTGTATGGATGATGACATCAGTGATGATAGTCTCTATCATGATGTGCCATGTGGCACTCTATGATTAGTTGTATGGGCTACTGAGGTGTCATAGGTGATGGGGTGCCTGTCGGTGGTCTATGGTTGGTCCACGTGGCAGTTCTGGTTGGGCGCAGGTAGAAGGCTGTTGGTGGAGGTTGCGCCATTGTCAGAGCGGCGGATCTTGGTCTTTGAAGCGATGGTGGAGCAGTGATTTGAGGCCCATGTAGAAGAGAGGCTATGGATTGGAGACCATGGTGGAGACCACTCAAGCGCTGCTGGAGTGTGGGCTGGGCAGAGATCTACGGATGGCTGGGGAGCAGCGGTCTCCAGGTGGCCAGGAGGAGCTGAGTCTGAGGGCACTTGCAGAGGAAGCCACTTGGGTGGCATGACAGAGGATGTTGCTTTGGTAGTGAAGCAGTGGCCACTACAGAGGGTAGAAGCGAGGCCACGGCTAGGGCTACGGTTGGTGGTGGTGCTCAGTGGAGGAGCATGGTGGAGATGCCATGGAGCCGTGATGGAGGAGGAGGGGCATGGGGATGTGGGATTATTTGTCCCACATTCCTTGCGCAGAGGACTTTTTAGTCCTTTTTAATATCAAACACCCAGTTTAAAAGCAAAGAAGGAAGCCCATAGGTTGTCTGTGGATGCTGGGGCTTGTCCCTCCGTGCGATTTGTCCTATGCTTCCATGATGATGTCACTCTATCACAGAGACAGAATATTCTCTGCCACAAGGAATAAAAGGGCACATATCAAGCCCAAAAAAATTCAATTTTTGCAGAGAATAAAAAAATTATGACAAAATGACAAAATAAAAAAAAATAAAAAATTCTGAAAAATTGTACCACAGAGCCAGATTGGGCCGCATGGCTCGATTTGCAAAAAAATTTTGCCTCAAATTTGACTTTCACCGGATATGGGCGAGTTTATAGTCAATTTTAACTGAAACAGCCTCCTGGACGCAATGGTGAGGTCAGATCTACTCCAAGACACCTCTATCACATGCTGGTTGCCATATCTGAGATTTGAACCTTCAAAGCTTGCATCAAGCTCTCTTCAAATCGGCTGATCAAAAATGCTCCAATGGCTCTAATACCATGTAAGAATTTGCAAATAGCAAATATTGAACCAAGGATCTAGAGGTTGAAGAAAAGCACAAGAGAGAAAATATGAATGCAAGGATGGATTGAATAGATCCAATGAGTTCACCTTGATTGAATTGATGAATGCTCAATAAAATGATTACATAATAGGCCTCCTTATATAGGAAAGGCGATATGAGAGAATGATAAGGAGCTGATAAGCTATCACCTATGCTAGGTGTAATCACATGTCCACCAAATGTGGATCATCCTCCAATATGCAATAAAATATGTGCATTGGATTAGGATGATAATGTGATAAGAGCACAAAAGGTGGATCTCACACACAACGAGGTATGTGAAGACAACTATCACACCAAAACTGGAATTTCTCCTACACCATGTGCTTAATATATGTGCACACTCCTAGGTGCCTCAATCACAAATTACTATGCAATGCATTAACCTAAGTAAGATTAAGTAAAGTGTAATTAGGAATAATTAATTACACCAACAAAATCAAATTTCCTAAAAATGATCAACTGAATATTTATTTAAGTGATTAAATCAAATTATCAAATTTAATGATATAGTTTTGGATAAAGTTTGATTAAATAATTGATTAACCTATAAATCAGTTATTTTCAGTCAAAAATAAGTTAAGTTGAGAATAAATCACTTGGAATATTAAATAAATTCATATTAAATCATGCACATTCAGAAAAGCAGTAAACTTTCAATCAACTATCAATTTCAATTTGTTAACTTTCCAAACTCAACATGTGATTGTGAGTTGAAAAAGTGAACTGAACTTCTAAATTAACTTAAAAAGCTACTTTTGCATGATTTTGTGAGTTAACTATTTCTAATTCTTTGATAACTCAAAAATCAATTTGAGTTCATCAAGGAGTGATTTATGGCTTTTTCCATGCATTCTCAAACCCTAGATTTCTATATAAATGAGGCTCAGTCCTTCACAAATGACCCCGCTTTCAATCGACTTGCAAATCTAGAGAATTTGACTTGTGTGATCTAGCAATTTGTGACATTGCGTTAACCTCTTGAGATTCTTGTTATCATTTTGTTTTCATTTTCATAGCAATTCCATATCATTGTTAGATTAGACTTGCATTCATATCAGTTTTAGATCAATTTCCATATAGTTTTCATACATATTGCATAAAAAATTAAAAAAATAGATTAATCTGCATTCATATTTCATTCATCTTTCATCATTAAATCCTTCATTTAGGTGTTGCATTGTCACTGATATCGGTCTAATTCTGAGAATACTATACTCGCACTTACTAGAAGGCAATAAATCACTTGGTTAGTAATAGGTTGTTTATTTGTAGATTTCTTAATTTGCTAACCTCTAATGTTTTACTAAAGTGTTATGTCTCCAACTAGGTACAATTTTCACACACACATTTCTGGCGCCCACCATGGGGCCCTGCAACAGGTTTCCATTCTGATTTTGCAATTTTTTGACATTTTATTTCAAAATTGCAATTTTTATTTTTCTATTCCATACAATCTCGTATGACATTTGGTGATTATCGTATCAGGATACCCTGTCTATCATATGATAGATGACAATCTAAAGTGTCATACCAGTTATATGGGCATTATCATATGAGAGTTTAATTGTCATGTGTGTATTAACCCACTGTCGTATCATTTCTGAAATGTCATATGGCAAGTAGTATAATGTCGTATGATTTTTTATTCCAGTATTGCATTGTTGTATCAGAATTTTAGGCAGTCTTTCAGATTTGGACTGATAGCTAACCCTAACAATTGATGCTTGCTAGTTTCTAATCATTTTTTATATCCTAACGCATTTGTGAAGGATGAGAGACAAAGACTGAGCATAAAAACACATCTTTTTTACCTCTTCTTTTCTTGACTTCTAAGCCCATCTTTTGTAGATAACCCCATTCTTTAGAAAACATGGGTCAAAGAAAGCTCAATCAATCAAATTTCTGATAGGTGGTTTTTCAAGTTGCCTAAATCTTCGTCAAGAAAATATTCTATCTACTTAGAATTTCATTTCATTTTCATAGGCATCTAGCTGAATAGGTACGTGCATCTATTGCTATTGAGGAAAATACTTAGGGGATTATGCTCTTCTCCTTCTTAGGAGAATCAGAAACCCAGAGGGTGTCTTCCTTGGTACCAGTTTGCATACTATCTCTGCATTTATCTTCTTGACATGTCTTGGATAGGGAAAAGGACAAGGTTAGGGGATTATGCTCTTCTCTTTCAGAGAATCAGAAACCTAGATCTTGTGGTCCCCAACCTCACATTTACTTTAAACCTTTATAGGGCCTGTTGGAGAGGTAAAAAGTTCCAAGAATGACCCAAGTGGGGAAAAGTCTTACGCTGACTTGTCCACCCCACTATAAAATTTGATGCTTCCTTGAGGTTAAATCCTCAGAAGACAGTTGTATTTTTTTCTTGGACTTGTGCCATGAACATGCTTTGATTTTGTGTAGAGCGGAGCTACTTAAATCTTGCTTGCAAGACTACATTGATTAGAGTGCTCATAGGGTTAACATCCTAAATCCTTCTTGTGGGACTATGGGGGATAGTTGTGAATAGATGCCTTGATTAAGAGGCTAAGCTAGTTTTCCATCGATCCACACCCGAAGGATTTGTAGTGCTTGTGTGAGGTGAATAGTAATCACCCCAAGAAACTCATCATATTGAGCCCTGTTCAACACTTGAACTCGGCTAATATGGGCTTCAACATCCATTATCTATTGTTGTCTTGCCATATTCTGAGGATTCCATGAGTGTGTTCCTAAGTCAATGAGCAAGTAATACATCTCTTCTCCTAGCTAGGGTAAGATAGGTGTGATTGATTCATTGAGTCAGTTCCCTCTATTTTTTGTGATTGTGAGCCTATTGCTATGTTAAACAACCTCAGGCAATCCAATACATAGATTTTCAAAACCAAGAATAGAGAAATTTGCAAACAATCTGAGACCAAAAACACCAAACAGCTGAAAACTTGCAAAAATATGAGAAAAATCCTTTTCTAGTGTAGACTGTCATCCTGGAAATTTAATTGTCATACGATTCTTGCCCTGAAAAACAATTGTCGTATCAGAACCCCCTAAAAGTCGTACGGGGAACCCTGTAGTGTCGTATGAGTATTGTCAAAATCTTAAGCAAAAAGAAAACTTTGGAGTCATTTGTCGTAGGAGCTTCTGCAATTTTCGTGCCAGCCCTATTTTTGTGTCGTACGAGCCTGGATAAAGTCATACGAGAGTTGACCCAAAATTGTCAGAAAATCCCTTTTTTGTTAGAAATTCAATCATTTTCAATCATCAGTCACATTCTATCAGAAAATCCCCTGTGTCAGGAACACAACAAAGCCAACAGAGAATCCCACCATTTTCCCAAAGTAATCTTTTTAGCTTGATTTTTCTATCTGATTCTTGATCTGAAACCCATTCCATCTTGTGTCAAAACCTTGTCAACATAACCTTGAAATTCATCCTCAAAATTGCTAAGTGTTGCGAGCTCATGTTAATCATCTCTTGGGCATCTACCCATACACCTAGAGCATAGTATCCTACACTTACATCTAATCAGTCTATTTACCAAATCTTGACAGGGTTGCGTCATTCAATTTTTCCTAAATCAAATCATATATCAGTTGTCTTATCTTGCTCTTTTGATTCACCCAAAGTTAATGTTGGAAACTAGAGCTTCTTCACATAGAAAACTAAAAGAAGGACCTAAAATGTCAGATTCATCTTCTCTGATTATTCAGACCATTCATCAACCTTACGATACTACTCATTACGAAGAAGATGCCTTGGGAAATCTACATCTAAAACTAGGTTTCTCTAATCCTCCTCAGTCCTTCCCAGAGGAAAATCAAAACGCTAATATGTCACAAGGCCACCAATCCAATCATGGTGCAAATCAAGAAGCCACACCATCTGAAGTCACATGATTTGATGATGATGATCTCTTTAGGAGAATGATGAGACATTTCTTACAAGAAGACAAAGAGATGTACTTCCTTGAATTGGCAAGACGAGGAGAAAAACTTCCTCTCGACTTCAATGTCAAAGATATCATCACACAAGAGGAAGAAACTCCTATAACAGCTATGATGAAATAGATGCATGCCATGCAAATCAAACTTAACAAGCTGGAAAAGGAGAAGGAACCCAAAGAATTCTCCATGGAAGCATTATGTCCATTTCCATTCGATCGTAATTTTTACATGCCACCCTTCCCAAAAAGAGTGGAGCTCCCCAAATATGACAAATATGATGGAAATTTTGATCCTCAAGATCATGTTAGAGAATTTTGTGCTCTATCCATGGAGTTTATGCATGAACTTACGTACTTAATGCATCTCTTCCCTCAATCTTTGGGAGGGGCTTCCATCAACTGGTTCTCTAAGATGCCTCCAACAATCAAAACCTTTGAGGAGAAAATCAAACTATTTTATCAGCAATACTCCTACAACATTCAACATCTAGTCACCATGATCAACATCTATAATCTAAAAAAAAACTCAGGAGAACCCTTCTTGACCTTCCTCAAACACTGGAGGAAGAAGTTTTCACTCTATGCCCAACCTATTTCGGAGAATGAGAAACTAGAAATCTTTATCAACAATCTGATTTTAGAACTCAATTATCATTTACAAATGCAAAATCATTCATCCTTTGATAAAATGGTAGAAAATGCCATAAAAATGGAAAATATGCTTGTTCGTAAGGGAGACATGTCACTTCACAGAGAAAACAAGTACAAATCAGGTTCTAGTTCCAACAACTAAGATAAAGGCAAAATCTGGAACAAGAACAAAAATATCATCACAAATGGTGTTGTTGATCACATCAGTGCTCCATCTAAAGCACCGGCATTCAATCTCACCATTGGCACCCAAGCCATGAAAGCTTCAGAAATGAAAGCAATAGAAACTGCTAAAAAGTCAACTGACTATAAGCCATGGGTTACAAAACCAAAGCATGAGTTCACTCCTCTAGGTGAGTCCTTCGAATCTGCCATGAAAATACTCTTGGAAAATAATATCATCACATTGCTTGAGATAAAACCATATGATCCCGAAGTCAAACCTAAATGGTGGAAAGAGACCAATTTCTGTGATTTCCATCAAAACAAGGGTCATAAAACCAATAACTACATGCATTTGAAACATCTCATTCAAGACAAAATTGACGATGGAGAAATTATAATTGACAACCATAAAACCAATAAAGATCATATGGCATTCATAGAACCCTTCCCAAAGAATAATCAAGGAGATTCATCTTCTATACCTAATATGGGTGCCAAGTTCAATTATACCTACTTTGGTAACAATGAGGTCATAAACATGGTAGAACCATGCTTATCTGAACATTGTAATGTCCTCACTATTGTCAAAAAGGATAGAGATAATAAAACAACTAATGCAGTTACTCGATCACAAACTTAGGTAAATCTCCAAGGACAAAACTCAGGTTCATCAAATACCCTGAAAGTTCCATTTAATCTAGCTTCTACATCTAAAAAAAGGACTACTTCTAAATCTTCCAATTCTAAAGAATCCAAAGAGATATCCTACAATATCATCTAGAAACTACAACAAACAAATGCTAAAATCTCTATATTTGAGTTGCTTTAGATTTCTCCTGATCATTGTGCAATTCTGGACAAAGCTCTGGTTGGCTCTAATGTTCCTGAAAATCTTCATCTTGACAGATTCCAAACAATGGTGAGTCACCTGATGTCCCCTCGGTACATATCCTTTTCAAAAGTAGATGACAATTCAATGAGTCAGCCACATAACCAGCCCTTGCATATTGAAGTCTTAATCCAAAATCATCATGTCAAACATGTGTTGATAGATGGAGGCGTTGGTCTAAATATCTATTCCTATAAATTGGTTACACAATTGGGATTGTTAGAAGATTCTATTGATCCTAAAAGTAAGATAACCATAAAAGCATATGATGAACAAGAGAGAAATTCCAAAGGAGTCATAGTGTTGGCCATCAGAACAAGACCTGTCATCAGAGATATCACCTGTCAAGTCCTGGATCTTCCCCTGGCTTATAACATTCTTCTAGGAAGACCCTGGATACATGAGACGCAAGCTATTCCATCCACTTACCATCAATGTCTAAAATTTCCCTATGATGGATTAGAGGTCACTATTCCAGCAAACACATCAACATCTTGTAACGCATTGAAGGAAAGTGTCGATAAACTTGTTCCACACAACAGAGAGTCTCCTACGAAACAAACAGACATAGCTTCCACATCTAAAGTGGAAGACCTATCAAAAGGAGCCAAGATCAAAAACATCAGCATGGGAGAATACACAATGGAACCGGTCCTATCTCTCACTTCACTCCCACTTTCACCTAAATCTTATGGACAACCTTCAGAAAAGGTGAAACCGATAGCTAAAGAATCTCAAGTCATGTTTAATGGGATTTTTGTCATAGAATGGGTATCCAAATAGGAATCTAATGAAGAGGAGGTTATATTAGCATGGCTATACAAAGATGAGTCCCAATCACAAACAGTTCAGAAATGTGACTCTAAAATGCCTAAAATCCCTACCAAATCTTACCGACCAGGTCACAAACTCATGTCTAAAATGGGATATACCTAAAAAGGACCTCTAGGAACAAGAGGAAAAGGCATCATAAAACCCATTGAACATTGTGGGAGAAAAACTAAGGATACTATGGGCATTGGATATCAGAATAAATCTTTCCATCTCAGCAAAAATTCTACACATGTCTTAGAACAGATTGAACCAGTAACAAATATTCAATGAAAGGAAGAAACACAACACTCAGACAATGATGATTCAGACACAATTGATTTTTTTCCTTATGAATGTGTACCTCAACACATTCTAGATCTTCTTGAAGATGAGAAGAAACCTAAACTGACAATCAACATGGTAGACACACAATAACCTACTACTGAACAAAAGATAATCGCACCACAAGAACCGGCTGATCTTAAAGATAACCAAATAGAAGAAGAGGGTATACCAATCATAATAGCTGATCATTTGGGACACAACAGTGATTCTAAGATAGATTCCCATGAGTATGAATTTCGCTAAGATTTTGAAGGTAACACTTCTTGGGAAATTCATCCTAATTTTACACATGTTCTTCACTTTCCTAGAGATCTAGATGAAGAGTCAAATGACTTTGAATGGGGAGTTATTTCAGAACTAGAGGAAGAAGACATTATCACTAATAAACACATTGATGTCATTCATTGATATGCACCTACGTCTGACATGAGTTGAGAGAGAAATGACAGACCTCATGAGCATGATTCACTTATCACTAACACAGGATCCAACGATGACGTTGAGACACTTAATGAACTGAATATTCTGAGTAGTAATATCATCCTTGAATTTGAGAGTTGAATCAAGACCAATTATGACAACACCATATGTGTAAACATAGTTACTCAATCCATTCCTGAACTTACTATCCAGCACCCTAACCTTATTGACCAAATAGCTACTTATCTGAATTAAGACATCCATACCTTCTAGACTGACTATGCTCTCACATGCTACCTACATGCAGTAGAACCCATGATGACTTCCACCAGAAAACCTAGCATCAGCATGATAGATTCAGATATCAAATATCTCAGTCAAAAGAATAAGAATAAAAAGAAAAAGAGTTCTAAGGGTGAAAACCATTATGTGGCAGTCTCAGAACCTAAAATAGTAAAAAAAAAAAGATGTATCCGAAGGTGAAAAACTCTCTGAGGCACCTAAGGATGAGATATTTGATGTCCTTTTGAGTCACTTACAAGAAAGATCTCTGGTGTTGATAGAACCAACTCAACCTATCAATTTGGGCACTATAGAAGAACCACAGTTGATTCATGTAGCACAATCTTTGTCATATGAAGAAAAATAAGCATTCACAAAATTCTTAACAAAGAAGAAGATCAACCTTGCATGGAAATATTTAGATATGTCTGGGCTAGATCCCGATCTTATCATGCACCATCTATCTATTGCTCCAGAAGTAAAACCAATCAAATAGAAATTGCACAAAATTCATCCTCATGTGGTACTCCTCATCAAAGATGAACTAGAGAAACTGCTAAAATCCAAATTCATCCGAGTTATAGATTATGCTAAATGGATCTCCAACATAGTTCTAGTATCAAAACTAGACAAATCAATCAGAGTGTGCGCAGACTTCAGAGATGTAAACAAAGCATGCCCTAAAGATGACTTTCCACTACCAAACATTGATATGATAGTGGACATGACTGTGGGCTTTGAAATGTATTCTTTAATGGATGGTTTCTCTAGATACAACCAGATCAAGATAACTCCAGAAGATCAAGAAAAGACAACATTCACTTGTGCATGGGGTACTTTCTGCTAGAATGTAATGCCATTTGGTCTTAAAAATGCTGGTGCTGCATATCAACGAGCTATGACATCAATCTTTCATGATATGATGCATCAAACTATGGAGGACTATGTTGATGATACCTTAGCTAAATCAATGAAAAGATCTGAACATCTAGCTGATTCAATAAAAATACTGGATAGAATGGAAAATTTTGGTCTCCAGCTAAACCCTAAAAAATGTGCTTTTGGTGTCACTTCAAGAAAACTTCTAGGATACATTATTTCAAAGAAAGGAATTGAAGTAGATCTAGCAAAGGTCAAAGCCATCATGGAGATGAAACCTCCTAAGAACATCAGTCAAATGAGGACCTTACAAGGAAGGGTACAATCTATCAGATGTTTCATATCTCATCTAGTAGATATATCACAACCTTTCACAAAGATATTACATAAAGGTGTGACCTTTGTAGGGAATGAGGAATGTGAGAAAAAATTCAACCATATCAAGAAATATTTGGCAAATCCACCTATCCTCATGCCTCCTATTCAAGGGAAGTCATTGATATCATATGTCTCTACCATAGATACTTCATTGGGGGCATTACTAGTGCAACATGATGAAAACAAGAAAGAGAGAGCTATCTACTACATCAGTAGAAAATTGGTAGCTTATGAGAAGAACTATTCCATGATAGAGAAGGTGTGTCTAGCTATTATCTTTGCATCACAGAAGCTACGACACTATATGTTGGCTCATACTACACAATTGATAGCTAAAATTGATCCACTAAAATACTTACTAAGCAAGGCTGCCCTTACTGGTAGACTAGAAAAATGGGTCATGTTACTGAGTGAATTTGACATCGAGTATGTTGAGAGAGAAGCTATCAAAGGACAAGTCATTGCAGATCAATTAGCTAAAGCACCAATGTTTGATGATCAACCAATACAAATGGAATTTCTAGATTCTTCTATCATGCACCTATCTTCTAGAACATGGTAGTTATTCTTTGATGGATCCTACACACAGAATGGCTCTGGAGTTGGCATATTGTTCATAACACCATAGGGTTACTCCATTCCAAAGGTATTTAGAATCAAATTCCCTTATACCAAAAACATAGCTAAATATGAAGCCTTACTCAATGATATGAAGATAGCAATCAAATGGTGAGTAATAGAAATACACATTCATTGAGACTCACAACTAGTCATACACCAAGTCAATGATGTGTATCAAACAAAAGATGAGAAACTCATTCCATACAAATGCATGGTAGATGACCTAATTAAAGAATTATTTCATATCTATCACATTTGAATAGATTCCTAGAATGGAGAACAAGGCTACTCACGCTATGGCAACACTATCATCTTTATTGCAGTAGTCCGAACATGAGCTACACTATGAGTTCCTAGTGGAAGCACTGTCATTCCCTGCCTATCATTGTCTAGAAACCTGAATGATCTACAACATTGTTGGTCATGATTCATCCCGCTACAAAAACATATACTCCTACCTTCAAGACCAAATCATTCCCGATACCTTTAACTACCATGAAAATTATTACCTTATCCAAAATGCATCACGGTATGTCATCATTGGTAATGAGTTATACAAACGAAGTCTATATGGTACACTCCTTAGGTGTTTATAATATGAAGAGTCACAATGCAAATTAGAGGAATTCCATGAAGGTATTTATGGATCACATTGCAATGGTTTGACACTAGCTTGAAAAATCATTAGGGTTGGGTACTATTGGCCAGACATGGAAAAAGAGGCTGTGAAATTTGCTAAGAACTGTCAGAAATGCCAAGGACATGGAAACTTAATTCATGCACCAAGGAGAGATTTAAATCCCTTTACAACACAATGGCCTTTTCAACATTGGGTGTTTGATCTCATTGATGCTATCTATCCTCATTCTTCTAATGGTCATAACCATATAATAACAGCTATAGACTATTTTACAAAGTGGGTAGAAGCAGTTCCTTTAACACAAGCCACAAGAAAACAAATATCAATGTTCATAGTGAATTATATAATTTGCAGATATGGTATACCACACTCCATCATCACAGACAATGGAGGCCAATTTAAGAACAAGGACCTAGATTCCTTATGCTCTAAATGCAAAATTACTCAACATTGGTCATCTATTTACTATCCTCAAAGGAATGGACAAGCTGAAGCATCCAACAAGAACTTACTAAACTTTTTGCATCGAATGGTCAACAAGACAGGATGAGACTGGCACCTAATGATAAATCCATCTCTTTGGGCTTATAGAACAAGTATCAGAACACCCACTGGGGCTACTCCTTTCACTTTATTTTATGGGTCTGAAGTGGTACTACTTATTGAGGTTGAAATCCCATCACTAAGAATCAGAATGCATGGTTTAGTAACTGATGATGACTATAGAGTGTCTAGGTTGCAATAACTTGAACTACTAGATGAGCACAGGAAAGCAACGTATGATCATCTTAGAGTATATCAAAAATGAATGTCTAGAGGCTACAACAAGAAAGTTCAACATAGATAATTTCAGGTTGGCAATCTGGTCTTGAGAGAAAATACTAAGAATCAATCTCATCAAGAATGCAAAGGGAATTTTGAACCCAACTGGTTGGGTCCCTTTGTTGTCACTACTACTTTTGGCTCTGGAGCCTATCAAATCTCAACAACTAAAGGAGAACAACTTTGAGAACCAATCAATGTTCTCCATCTAAAGAAATTATATGCCTAAGACATTCAGTATGTGAAAATGTCTTAAAAAAATCATAAAATTAGAAAAGGTTCTAAAAAAATGATCATCCTGGTGAAAACCTAGCAATAGGTGCCTTGATGGTTCCCAAAAAAATCATAAAAATGGAAAAAAAAAAAAAAATTGAAAAGATAAAAATACAAAAAAAGAAGAAAAGGAAAAAAGTGCCTTAGTGAAAACCTGGTAAATAGGCACCTTGGTAGCAAAAATAGAATCTCTACCAAGATGGTGAAAAATTGGCAAACGTGCACCACTTGTATCAAAATGCTCCTTCTATTAGTGCAATATTGGTCTTTCCCAGCTTTCAGTCTATTTTAGTTTGTACATATCTGCTTGTTTGCTTTCGCATGATGTTTTCAATAAAGTCTATCAGTGTCCCAAGCTCAAAAGTGTCTGAATCCTATCACTGTTTCAAACTTGGGGGAAATTAATGTCATATCCACAGGTCTCCAATGTCCATCAGACAAGTCATATCCAATCAAAGTCCTTCCAAGCTACATCTGAGTCAGTTTGTCTATCTCCTTGCCATAAAAGGATTTTGCACACCAATCAAATAAAACAAAAACAAACAAATGAAAACAATCTTTGCTCAGCTACTTTTATCTCCTTGTATGCTCACTAATTCACATTGAGATTTCTACATATTTTGTTCCTTCGAGCTCCTCGATGATGTCCTTTATAGGATTTAGAGAGTGATGACTGGGGGCATAATCTTTTCTTTGTCTTATGTTTGTATGTGAAAATCTAACAACTTTGGAAATTCTAGATTGAATTTATGTCCACTATAAGTGCCTCCATCTCATATTGGATGGCCATGTGTACCTCGACCACCAATACCTGGATGCTCCAAGGAGGTCTGATCTAACTATTTTCTTTTTGAGTGATTTCTTACTCCTACTGTGAAACATGATCTTACCCAACGATGTGAATGATGAAGGGTCACTACGGGTAATTCACATTGGATTCAGATTGATCTCCCAAACTACTTGGTGTGTTTGTACACAAGTTGTTTTTAGGTCATCACAACATTTATGTTATGATGCTTATACAAATTACAAAATCAAAAGGGACATGATATTCAGGTCATCCTAGATTTTGTGCCTTGGTACTTATATCTAATTTGACATTTTTGACTAAGAGTCAATATTCATATGTCTATGGTTGTCTATCCAATAGACATTGTATCAACTATCTGGTTACCTAATAAATAAAGTGATGATAAAGACTGACACATGATCAGTAACTAGGTCCTAGGTCTTGCATTTCATTTTCATTTACATATTGCATTCTGCATTGTTGCATTTTCTCATGATAGGAATGAAGCACATTATTTCACATTATCCTAATTTTCACTAGAACACATCAAAATGATTGAACATCGTATGAAGGTCCCCTTAAATGATTAGCAAGAAGTCACCATCTTGGGTTTCACATCCATTTTGACAATGACTGAGCACTTCTCTTCTTCATATACCTACAAAAACATATCATGTGTATTGCTGTATTTGCATTACATTTCATATCAAAGTCATTTCATATATCCATTGCATACATACATAAGCATCCATAAAAAAAAACATACATGTGCATTCATTCATCCACTATCTATCATTGCATTGCATATTCATACATTTGAAAGAAAATCATTCATTGCATAATCCATACATTTCATAATAAGAGAAACATTTTATACATTTCCATCACATGATATTACATCATAAAATGAAAATGACAAGTGCATATGAAGTCACAACCAAAAATCAATTTCATATATATATATATATATATATATATATATATATATATATATATATATATATATATATATATATATATATATATATATATATATACTTTGCCATTAGTGCACCCCATTGTACTATATATATATATATAGTACAATGGGGTGCACTAATGGCACAGTATACAAAAGAATGAGCTACAATGAGCTATGAGATATGATCAAAATAAAAAAAATAGAGGAATATGATGAGATCAACTATCAGCTTGATCCTCAGCATCAGGTGCAGCTCCTCCTTTGGCAGGTTCCTCTAGTGGTGGCTCAGCAAATGGCGCTCTATCTCCCTCAAAGTCTATCATGTACTAGGCATAGGAGGTCATCCTCTGTCCAGGAGGCACAATAGAATAGTGGGCTGAAAAATAATAATCTATGTGACCCGTCTGGTGGATCACCTCAGCCTGCAATCATCTAACATCAGCCTCCCGCTCCCGCAGCTATCTCTCACGATCACAGAGCTAGACCTCTAATGTAGCACTATGGGTTTGCTAATCATGTAGCTACTGTCGAAGTCACTTGATAACATCTTGTGTTATGGACCTCAAACCATGATCTGCCTCTATGGCTACCTCTGCCTCCTCCATAGGCTGCTCTGTGCTTGCCTTAGTCTGTGCCTTTCTGCGACTAACCTCTACACCCAAGTCAAAATCAGGAGCATCATGTGCCTCCTCCATTGAAGCATCTTGCTGAGCTCCTAGAACCTCCTGGACACTACCAACACTGCCCAATGTGTTTCCCTCACCTCTCATATATCTTCGCAGCAAAACTATAGGCCTACCTACTAGAACACTCTGAGGTCTGGGAGGTCATATTTACCCTGATGGCCTCGGTGGGGTCATCACTTCTCTAGGCCGAGGTGGTCTCAGATGCACCACTAGTATTTATACCTCTCTCCATCTATTGCCTCTTCCCATAGGGGCACCTATGACATCCTCTGCGTCCTCCATAGTAAGAATGAGCTCTATAGGATCAAAGAAATGCCTCATCAGATGCTCTTCTAAATATACAATGAAGGCATCTGTGACTCCATCATTAGTCACCTGTGGCCTGTAATCCCAATCATAGCTAACAAGCCCCTTGTACTTGATACTGCAATCTACATAAGATGGCCTGGCTGACCATCCTAGTCCAATCTCTTGCACCAATTATGTGTAAGAAGAAAAATCCTGGGGTGCATCATGAATGATGTCATACTGCCGCCAGACACATGTAATGATGAATCTCTCAAGGATTTTGGTCAATCATCCTATCAAGATCTAGCTCTAAAAAAAGTAACCAAACTGAATACAAGCAACTAGCCACACCTTAATTTGCAAATATGGTCTCTAGATGACAAAGGTCATGTCATAGAATACACGCTGCCAGTACTTAGTGTGACCCATTTGGACCTATGTAATGTATCTAGAATACCTATAGATCAATGACTATTGTGGTTGTCTCTCATTTGTACAAATCATTCATCATATCGGGATGTGCTCCCATGCCCAAATCTATAAAACTAAAGCACCAGGTGAAAATGTCTTACCCTCATGGTAGACAATCTCGTGCATCTCAGAGAACATATGTGCCAGGAGGCACTGACCCCACCCAAGCTTAGAAGGAGATGCCATCAAATGTGCAACCATCGGGGCCCAACCCATCAAGAGACCATTTTGTTGATGGTCGGACATGATGATCCTTCTAACCATCCCTGCAATAATACACTCTAGCTGGTGAGTGTGTCCATATCTCTAAACCAATATCTCCCAAGAAATCTGTTGTGCTATCTACTCATCAACACCAAATAATGTGTGAAAATCCTGCAATCCTGTGTTTCCTGCACTGATATAATCTAGACGTGGGCCATGAAATGGAATCCAGAGTATCCTATATACATCCTCTGGAGTAACAGTGATCTCCCTAGTAGTCAAGTGAAATTTATGGGTCTCTAAATGAAACCACTCAATCAACCTAGTAAGAAGGCCATGGTTAACCTGAATATTAGGTAACTGGATCAGAAACTTGAACTCACACACTGCAAGGTGTACTCTCATGGGGTCTGGTAGTGACAATAAAAACCTTTGTGTGGCAGGGTGTGAAATATAGACATGTACATTTGGGTAATGAACCTACACAACACAAAAAAAGGACAACCTATTAGTAACTTGGTCAAAAATCAAGCTATAAGCACATAAAATGAGAAAGAAAATACTTCAGAAGGTGCATTAAAGGCTAAGCAAAATGGTTGTGAAATCAAAAATATAAAAAAAATGGCCTAAGGACTTCAAAAATGGTCATTGTTTTCCATACGACAAATCAGACTAGTATAGAAATTTGTACGACATTCTACATCTTCCCATACAACACATGGTGGTCATACGACATTGTGAAGGCTCTCACACGACACTCGAGGGACTTGAAGAAATGTCGTATGACAAATGGGTCCCTCTCATATGAGTTACACATGTCTCACACAACAATCAAAGTTGACTTGAAAACTCATACGAGTCCAAACAGACTGTTGTACGAGTTAACGTGATGCACAAATTAAAAATTTCAAAAATGTGCTAAAAATTCCTAAAATGCATAAAAGGATGCAAATTTTGAATTCATAGAGTGGCACAAAGGTCCACTTACCGGATTCCCATACTGCCGAGGTCACTGGTATCGTCAGTTGTGCTCAAATCGGTGCAAGGAGACAGGAACCTTCATTTTTGCTCAAAGGGCTCCACAAAGTTTTATAAAAGTCAAAAGTGAAAATGATTTGAAAATGAACCCCTTTTGGGCCTTATATAGGTTTTGACCTAATTTTTCAAAGTGCTCTATTTTGCGTAAAAATTGTACACCTAGCTAATTTTGACGTTCTAAACCCATTTTCGGGATCAAAATTGAAATTTGAGATTTTTTATATTGTCAAAATCATGATTTAAAATTTTCAGACCCAAGACGATCGACTGCTTACATAATCAACCTTCAAAACATCAAATGAATCCACTATTCAACTTAATTGATTATCTAACATCAAACTCTTCAACATTTCAACTTGGTCAATTGATGGTCAAACCTAGTCAAACTTGGTCAACATGACCTCCAAACGATTTAGAATGCGTCTCCAGACATGCGTAACCACTTCTAAATTTGAGTACATCACCTCTAAACCAATTCACACTGACTTTCTTGCCAGATTTTGATTTTCTTCCCAAGGGGGCATGGTATTGCACATCATTAATCAAATCTGTCAAATCAAATCTTCCTTTCAGTAATCAAGACAACAACCACGTCTAGTTGTTGGTTCATCAAAAGACCTCGTCACTTGGGGCACATCACTTGGGGCATATCAGATTCATCAAAATTCATACCAATCTGGTATTCTCTTTATCTTGTAAATTATGTCAGCTCTTTGTAAGCATCAACTCATTAGTGTTATTTCCTTGATTCTTTGTAACTGAAGGGTTCAAATTTGGCATCCTTTCGATTCCTTTGGACAACCAAGTTTGGAATCAGGATAGTCACTTCTTCATAATCATAAGGTTCAGAATCAGGTGTTTTGACACTTCTTCATAATCATTGGTTCATTATTGATATAGTTAACATCATCTCAATTCTTTGGTCAATCAGGACTGGGATCAACATCTTCAAATTTTCCAATTAGTTGCTGTCTCAGAATCGATTAATCTTTCAGGATCATTTTCTCCACCACATAACTAAGTCCGCATCATCATCAGAAATAGATTAATCTTTGAACCACTACACTTTGCACAGTAATTCAAAGAGGGGAAAAATGTAATACCCCAAAAATGGGCTATAGGACCATTGACCTCCTACATCGACAAATCGATCAAAATCAACATAAAAGTCCTAACCTAAGGCACATCTGTACATCAAACTATCAAAACCCTAATTGATTCTATCTTAATTCTGCATTGGGGAATATTCCTAATATTTCTAATTTATCTTAATTATCTTTAATTAAATATTATTTGGTGATAAATTATATTTATTCTAAAGTTGATTAATTAAATATGTTGAATATTTTATTGATTAGGCTTAATTCTACCACTTAATCATTTAATTAGATTTAATTAAACATTTATTCCTAATTAATATTGTTTTTATTTGACATTAAATCAAATTTCTTAAAAATAATCAATTGAATATTTATTTAATTGATTAAATCAAATTGTCAAATTTAATGATATAGTTTTGGATAAAGTTTGATTAAATAATTGATTAACCCATAAATCAGTTATTTTCAATCAAAAATCAATTGAGTTGAGAATAAATCACTTGGAATATTAAATAAATTCATATTAAATCATGTACATTCAGAAAAGCAATAAACTTTAAATCAACTTTCAATTTCAATTTGTTAACTTTCCAAACTCAACATGTGATTGTGAGTTGAAAAAGTGAACTGAACTTCTAAATTAAGTTAAAAAGCTTCTTTTGCATGATTTTGTGAGTTAACCGTTTCTAATTCTTTGATAACTCAAAAATCAATCTGAGTTCATCAAGGAGTGATTTATGGCTTTTTCCATGCATTCTCAAACCCTGGATTTCTATATAAATGAGGCTCAATCCTTCACAAATGACCCCGCTTTCAATCAACTTGCGAATCTGGAGAATTTGACTTGTGCAATCTAGTGATTTGTGAGATTGTGCTAACCTCTTGAGATTCTTGTTATCATTTTGTTTTCATTTTCATAGAAATTCCATATCATTGTTAGATTAGACTTGCATTCATATTAGTTTTAGATCAATTTCCATACAGTTTTCATACATATTGCATAGAAAAAATTTTAAAAATAGATTAATCTGCATTCATCTTTCATCATTAAATCCTTCTTTTAGGTGTTGCATTGTCACTAATCTCGATCTAATTCTGAGAATACCATACTCGCACTTACTAGAAGGCAGTAATCAACTGGTTAGCAATAGGTTGTTTATTTGCAAATTTATTGATTTGCTAACCTCTAATGTTTTACTAAAGTGTTGTGTCTCCAACTAGGTACAATTTTCACACACACACACATAGTTGAAGAAAAATACTCTTAAGGGGAAGACCCAAAATACATATTCTCCACAAAGAGCCTAAATAGAGGTGTGTGTGTGTGTGTGTGTGTGTGTGTGTGTGTGTGTGTGTGTGTGTGTGTGTGTGTGTGTGTGTGTGTGTGTGTGTGTGTTTGTGTGTGTGTGTTTGTGTGTGTGTGTGTGTGTTTGTGTTTGTGTGTGTGTGTGTGTGTGTGTACTTGTTTGAGTGTGAGATGACCCTTCTCCAACTTCAAAAGGTTGTGCTTGTTGAGCTTGATATGACCCTTCTCCAACTTCAGAAGGTTGTGCTTGTTGAGCTTGGGATGACCCTTCTCCAACTTTAGAAGGTTGTTCTTCTTGAGAATTTCCTACATACAAAGATAAAATTACAATATATGACCCAATAAGTAGAGAGAGAGAGAGAGATCCTAGAAATAACAAGAGAGAGAGAGAGAGAGAGAGAGAGAGAGAGAGAGAGAGAGAGAGAGAGAGAGAGAGAGATCCTAATTGGTCCTAATTGGTCTTAAGTGGTCAGGACTTATTAGACATGTGTTATGTCTTAATTGGTCTTAAGGGGTCCTATTAAGTCTTATTAGGTATTATTAGGTCCTATTAGGTCTTAATTGGTATTATTAGGTCTTATTAGTCCTATTAGGTCTTATTAACTTCCTGTTAGGTCTTATTGGTCCTATTAGGTCTTATTAGTCACATGTTAGGTCTTAATTGGTCTTAAGGGGTCCTATTAGGTCTTAAGTAGTCCTATTGGGTATTAAGGGTCCTATTAGGTCTTATTAGGACTTAATTGGTCTTAATTGGTCTTAATAGGTACTATTATGTCTTAATTGGTCAAATAATAGGTCCTAATTAGTCTTATTAGTCACATCTTAAGTTTAAATGGTCTTAATAGGTAATATTAGTCCTATTAACTGTTAAAGGGTCCTATTAGGTCTTAGTGGGTCTTAATTGGTCTTAATAGGTCCTAATAGGTCTTAATTATTGGTGTTAATTGGTCTTAATACATCCTATTACTTAGGTATTAAGTCTTAATCATCCTATTAGGTCATATTACTAGTTTTTAGGTCGTATTAATCAAGTTAGGTCCTAATAGGTCCTATTAGGCCTCTTATTAGTCATATTAGGTCTTAATTGGTCTTAAGGGGTCCTATTAGGTCTTAAATTACTCATTTTAGGTCTTAAGAGGTCTTATTAGGTCTTATTAGATATGTTAGGTCTTAATTGGTCTTAATAAGTGTTATTAGGTCTTAATTGGTCTTAATAGGTTCTAATAGGTCTTAATTGGTGTTAATTGGTGTTAATTGGTCTTAATAGGTCCTACTAGGTCTTAGTTGGTCTTAATAGGTGCTATTAGGTCTTATTGGTCATGTCAGGTCTTAATTAGTCTTAATAGGTCCTATTAGTCCCATTAGGTCTTAAGCGGTCCTATTAGGTCTTAAGTGTCCTATTACATATTATTAGGTGTCCTATCAGGTCTTAATTGATCCTAATTGATCTTAATAAGTCTTATTAGGTCTTATTAGTCCTATTAGGTCTTATTAGTCAACTATTATGTCTTATTAACTTCCTATTAGGTCTTATTAGGTCTTTTTAGTAACATGTTAGGTATTAATTGGTCTTAATAGGTCCTATTAGTCCTATTTGGTCTTGAGGGGTCCTATTAGGTCTTAAGTGATCCTATTAGGTGTTAAAGGTCTTATTAGGTGTTATTAATTATTAGGTCCTATTAGGTTTTATTACTCATGTTAGGTCTTAATTGGTCTTATTTAGTATTGCAATATCACACATAGATGTTTCATTGAAATAAGTCCTAACCATCCACTTAAGAAATAAATAGAGAGAGAGAGAGATCTTGTTTCCTATGATAATATCTTGTGAGTGATTCTTCATGCAGTCTTTGTTCAGTCTCAAGTGAATAACTTCATGCAGTCTTATTTACCCTTCTCTTTTTATTTCCCATTCTTTTCCAACTACCTTCACTAAAATTTGAAAAGATTAAAAAGTTACACTTCAAAATGTCTTCCTTCTCCAAAATTTGAATTATTCTACAACTTTCAAATTTACAAAATAAGGCAAAAAAAGGTTTATTTATATGAGATCATTACTAACTTAAAAAATCACTAAATTGGCTGGACCCAGGTTTCTATCGAAAGTCAATTATTACTTTCGGTCGAAATTACTTGAGTTAAGACTTTAACCACATAATAAAACTCAAGTAGTTTCGATCGAAACCTATTAGTTTCGATCGAAATTCCTTTCTATCAAAAGTTCCAGAGTAGACCCATTTTGCAAAGGCCAATAACTTTATGAGGATTTCATGGCTTTGGGGCTCAATTATAGGGCACAAATGGAACATTAAGGATACACCCTTTTGTATGACACTAGTACTTAGAATGAGCTTTCTAAAGGTTATAAATTTGATAAATTTTGAGTTGATTATGTACATGTTTTTTGACGTCAATCAAATGGATGTTTCTTACCAAATATAAACCTCTATGTTCAACGTTCAATGAAATATAGTAAAAAAGAGAAAAAAAATTTAGAAAAATAACAATGCCCCTAGTATTGAAGTCTTCTTTCTATCAAAAAAATAATAATTTGAAATTGGACAAATACACGACAAGTTACAAGTTACGGAAATAACATATGTCAAAATTACGGTTTAGTCAACTTCGAACATTAATAAAATATGGAATAATAGTGATAAAGTCATGAAACCAATTCCAGGTTCTAGATATGGATGTTACAAAATGAAATTTGAAAGAACCACATTGATATCTATTTTAGGAAAAAAAAAAAAAAAAAAGGTTATGCTTTACGAAAATAGTGTCACTCTTTGAAAATGATGTTTTTAGCAACATACCACTTTTTGTGGGAGAAAGAAAAATTGATTCAAATCAATTCCAAAAAAAAATTAAAAAATATATTTAGAATCTAGACAAAAAAATTTAGAATACTCTAATTTACTTCATCTCTTGATTTGTAAAGGTTTAGTGACAATAAGCATCTAAAAGTGAAAGTTTTTTTCAAAATGTAGAGTTCAGTGTCCGTTCAGGCAAAAAAGTGTAACCCACTATTGTGGGTTCATGCACATTTCTACAAGTTATTTTTGTAAACAATGAAGACTTTTTCATTATTAATATATACCATCAAGTTCTTTCAATTTGAAGTTGTGGATCTAATCATTTTGGATTAACTAGTCCTTTGTGATTTTACTTTCAAAAGGTAAAACTACTTTCAATCTTTGTGTGTGGAGATTATTTATATTATTTTGCAATTTGATCATTAGATTTAATAAGCATTATTATCTCCATGTTATTGGTCTCATTAAGTTTGGGTTAAATTAAATAAGACTAATAGTGGAGTGATAAAGTAATTAAAAGCATAAAAAAAAAGTTGATAGGAACATTTTGTTTCACGTCTCACATAAGTTGTACATAGGGTTAAGAAGAGGTTGTCTCTATAGCCCAATTGAAGAAGGCACTGATCTATCATCTTTTAAAGTCATTGTTTGAAATATTACAAGAAGGAAGCATAAATTAGAACTAAGAATCAATTTATAAATCATTCTTAATTCTTTCATCTAAGTAATTAACAAATAAGTTCAATGATCAGTAAGGAAACTTAGTAATTGCAAATAAAAGTTTAGTAATAGAAAAGGGTAAGATAACTATTTATAAATTTTTAAGTACACAATTCGATATCCCTCAAGACCCAATGTCCATCTCGAGAGATCACCCTAATTCAAAGTAAAACTACAAATCTTCTATAAAAAGCCTTAAGCCCAGAGTTTGGGTTAAGGAATAGGTACACCCACCTTGGTCCTATAGAGACTAAAGTATAGGGAAAAAGGATCATAATCGATCATTCCTATTCATTGGTCAAGTCAGTTGGAAAGTCCAAGCATTGAGTTAGAAAAGCTCATAGGATTTCCAATCTGTTGATTTGGGAACCAACACATAGAAACATCAAGAATACATAAACAAGCACAAAAAATATACATTGACTCCAATGTATAGATTAAACACATTTAGCTCCACAACATGGAGTACTAGATACATGAATTCAAGGTCAAAATAACTTGATAAGATCCATATAAATTTAAATACACTATCCAACCAAACATGATAGAAAAATATGCAATTACCAAAAAGGAAAATCATAAGAATAGAAATGAGCATAGAATGCTCAATACCAAGCCATTAAATATGGTCCATCACCTGTACGTCAGTCCCTAAAAGTGATATGTTATGCCACCCAACCATGTGGCACCCTTTGGTCCACCCTACCTTTCTCGTAGAGATAGGCATACGCACCAAATAAGCACAATGTACACAAGGGTATAAGGCTAACACTCATGTCATACAAGTGCATACAGTAAGATAGTGGCATAACAAGCCCAATGCAATCACATAGATTGAAGGACAACAAGTCACATATACACAAGGTCACTATGTGTTCCTTAATACTGGTTTCATACAAAGACTCAAGAGTGGAAGTTTCATCATATGACACGAGGTCGACCATACAAATTCGAGTAATCCTTCTCAAACAATGAGGCTCTAGTAAGACTTCAATCAGCATTTATAGACGTACAAGCTAAGTCATATCTTCTATCAATATTTATAGAAAGTTAGATACTATTCCTTTTATCAACATCTTCAAACAACCAAGAAATTATGTATCTTCAATCAATGTCCTTGGATGGGCAAATAGTCTCATTAATTCTCGTTAATATGTTTTTTTTTTCATTCATGTATTTAAGCTATCAATTCTTGTTAATAACTCCCCACAATTGCCTTGGCAACCCATTTATATATAAGCCCATCATGGAGAGCAATTCCACTCCACTACTCAAGCACCAAACAATTTCATTTTATTAAAACAACGAAGCACTATGCAAAACAATGCAACAAATGCACAAAGCAATAAAAGAATCAAATGTCATAAAACCATAATGAAGCATGGAAAGCTTGATTGGTCTCAAACCAAGAGCACGAGTCTTTCCAAGATCTTGTCAATAAGTATAACTCAATTATGCTAAGGATGTGGTCTCAAGCATCGAACATCAATAAAACCATGAATGCAATTTCAAACATTGCATTGAAAAGGAAAAAGCTTGTGCATGAGAGCATATTCAATTGGACATAACTACGAGAAGACAATCTCAAATCCCTCCACAAACAAAATTCCATTTATAAAGTCTATTATTCTACATAATTTAAAAAACTAATAAAAACCATCAAAATACAACTTTTATCAAAATACAACTTGGACCAAAAACTAGTCCCAAGTCATTTCCACCATTTATGACCATGAAAAAAATTCAAAATTCAAACTCCAAAACTACAAAAAGAGAGAATAGCCTTTGGATCCCCACATCCCCATCACCATAAAAACACACTCACATAGAAGATTAATCCATTCTAGAGAAAATTGAGCACCATAATATTATCTCAAGAATCATTTTGAAATCCCAAATTACATTAGCCCAAAGAGACATCCATTTGAAACAAATAAGTGGGAAATAACTAACATCTTGTCTCACAAACTAAATACAATAATTAAGAAGCCAAGAAATGAAGAACCACGTGACATAATGAGGAATCCTACCTCAAAATGAAAAAAAGGTCAAAAATGAGGAAGAAACATGCAAACTATGTGAAATAAAAAAGCCTCATGGAAAAGTGTAACAATCATGGTACGAATCCAACAAGCTGCTACCCACAAAAATTTGGCAAGCAAGTCAAACCCAACAAGCAAATCAATTTTCTCTCCAAAAGGGGTTTAAGAGCGAATTGCAATTCTAGAATTCTCAAGTGCCAAAAAGAACTCTTTTTACCCAATAAAAGACACTTTTTCTCCAAAGCCAAAAAGGCTAAATTAAATCTATTTAAAATCAAATAAGTTAAAACTAATAAAATAACCCAAAGCCCTCCATGGATTAACTTAATCAACTCCAATTAAATGGAATAATGCTATGGAAAATTTGCTAGTAAAATATAAAATGACCATTAACATTAAATCAACATAAGCATAAAATCACTTAACTGCAAGAACTGCAGATACAAGACCATGCACAGACATTCATTGGTCTATAATATATATGCAAAGTCAATCCATACTTTTCCAATATCCTAACCAGAGGTATAATATTGAAATTATGGATACATTGTCCATATAGGGACGATATTGGCCAAATGTCATGAGCGACCAATGTAACTATATCCTATGCCACTATTGGGGATAATACACACTAAGACCTATGAAACTAAGTGGAGTTGATGTCTGGTACCTGTCATCACTACAACATACACACATCAAGATTAGCTTCTCACATGATAAGTAGTTGAAGCACATATATAAAAATCCAATAATGAAAAAATGAAAGGACATTTTAGCAACACAATCATTCTTATGTATTCAAATGTTACAAAATCACTCAAGTTTCATATTTAATCCTTAATAAACATCATAAATAATCATTCCATTTAATCAAAGCATTTAAATAGAATTTAAGAGCATATATCAAATAAATCCTTGAAGAAAATAATAAACAAGCATGGTAATGCACAATATCTCAGTGACCATTGACAAATACATCAATAAAGAAATCATAACATCTCAATAACCATTGGCTCATACATCAATAAATCTCATAAAACCACATCAAGATAAACAAAGTCAAAATGTCTTCAGATTTAAAATAAGCTAGATATCATCGTATAACGTCATGTCACATCACTGTAGGGTAATCATGCATATATGATCATCACTAAAAGCACAAGTATAATCTATCATCTACATTAATGGTGACATCGGTATGAAAAAAGGAATGTAATGTAACTAGGTGCATCTCACAATGCCAATACAAAATCACAACATACGAATAGTCACAAAATCACACAAAAGATTATAGTTGTTAGCATACAGTTTTTCCCTTTCCTTTAAATCAATCTCAAACCTCCTTAAAGAATGAAAAGAGAGAAATCTTTAATACTAACAAATGAGTTGCTAAAAGCCAACTCTCTACAAATTAAAAGGTGCAGCTACCTTCTAAAAATATTTTCAACACATTCTTATTAAGCATAGAAAAAACAACATCATTTGTGCTTTTCACCAGAAAACACTTAAGGAGAAACATTCAGTTTGTCAACACGAAAAAGAATGTGCAAATTTTAGAGTAAATACATACTTCAATCACAATTCCAAAAGCTTCAAATTTGTTAAATCTGAACTTTAATCACAATCCTCTCTGCCACCTCTAAGCCTAGAATTCATTCAATCACTGCTAAGCTTCGTTCAACATAACTTACTTCCACAAGAAAATAAATCACATCAGATAACCAATAATATTCATCATTTTAAAAGCTTAGACATATATGTAACACCATAAGATATTCCATACATTCTGTAATATCAGTATCCTAAAAACTTGAAGTAAAGTTTTTAGAAAGTAATTTCTCTCAAACTCAGAGAGCCAAACCCTTAAATAGTTTAAAGTTTTTGCATAAATAGCCTCACAGGGCTTCCATAACTGACTTTGTAAAATTGTCTTACTTGAAAGTAAATTCTAATAACTTCTAATAATTTTCCTAAGCATTAAGCATCAAAACTGGACTAGAGCAAAAATGCCTTTCAAAAATCACCAAGTGTCTCAGACGGTTAAGGAGCTGAAGCTGCTGAAAGACACGCGTTGCCTTCCAATCTTTGAATGTGGCATTGAACATGAAGATGACTGGTTGATGTGGCAAACCAATAGAATCAATTCTCTACTTCCAGACTTCATTCTCCTTTTTAACCTCAACTATCTTTCCTTAGTGCATAACCGAATGATCTTGTTGAATGATCATCATCGACTCCATCCAGGAAATCTTCATGAAATGCTCATCTGTAGGTGTCTTCATCCCTTTGAGCTCGCTAAACCAAGTATTTACCTCTTTGATTACTTGTTGAGCCATTTTATCTAACGCCCATTGAGCTTCCTGGCACTGCTCAGTAATCCACTTTATATCATTAGAAATGATTTCTTTGATTATTTTTAGCCCCTTCATGAGATCTTTTACCTCAGAGATTCCCAGAGCCATAGCTTCATTCTGCCAATCTATGCATTCTTTTATAACATAAAGAATTATGTCATCCAGTCCTGGTATTGGTTTTTCCATAAGGAACTTTTGTAAACTATACTCTTCAATTTCTTCAATCCAGTGGAGCTCCTTGGTCCAAGTAGTCTTTTCTAGCTCCCATTCTTCAATGTTGTCTTCTACTTCCTTAACTAGTTAGGATCCTTCACTATGGGTTTGATCTAGTTTACTTAGCTACTACACAACCTCTATTTTTATGCGCTCCACCCAATCATCAACTGCCTTGCTCACCGCCTTTTTTCTTTGAACTTGGTTGAGAAAGCATTGATTATCAAGGGATTTCATGTCAATGGAGATTGGCATCTCGCTCAAAGGGAAAGGGTCTAGGTGTTGAATGGCATTAATATACTGAGTCATACTCTGCATCGCTTCTTTCATTTCTTGTTTATCTTTGGCATCCTTCCACACTCTGCTAGCAATCTTCTTGTTTGACACCTTAAAAAACCTCATATCGGCGGCTCTGGTGTCTTTCCCTAGGTCCACTTTGGATACCTGAAAATCTTGGGCTGAAGCTTCACCTTCAGTTTTGTCTTCTTTAGGTTTTTCAATCTCAGCCATCCAGTGGCCACTGCTCTCATCGAAATCAATTCTAGATTCCATCATTTTCTTGACCTTAGAAGATTTTCCCAGATACCTTCTTACTACATCATCAATAGGTACTGATAAAGGAACCATATTCCTTTTCCTAGCTACTGGTGTCTCCAACCATGGTGGAGTGGTAGAAGTCTCCTTTTGGGTGTCATAGTCACTCAACAAAGCTAATGAGTAATTTGGGGTACCTCTTATTTCCTCTTGCATCTGTTGATCATCGGCCATCCCAGATACCCTATGATCTTCCACTGAAATTGCCTTCGGATCAAGGCTTGATGAATCCAAATCCACGATGACACTGGGAGTAACTCTCTGCCTCTGAACCTTTTCTTTTACTCTTTGGCTTGATCTAGTCACTTGGACTTCGGGTTCAAGCCGTTGTTGAACTTGAACCTGAACTTGCAAAGAAGTTGGTTCAACTTCAGGTTTGACTTTTGGTTTAGTTTTCCCTACACAAGATGCATCAACATTTAAGTTAGTTAAAATAGAAGTCCTCTTGGTTGAACTCCTTCTCTTGGTTTTTATTTGTTTCTTTGCTGATTGCAAAGGAACAACAGGGGTTCTTTTCTTAACCAACCATGCTTTGGTTCTTTCGATCACCCTTTTCATTCTCTTATACAAATCATCTTCTTTTGGCTCTTTCTAGTCTAGTTTAGGAATTGGGAGGGCTTCGACCTTCTCTAAATATTGGGAATCTACAAAATCAATTTCACTGTCTTCCCCAACTCCATCTGTATCTAACTCTAGCCTAAAAGAGATGATCTACTTCAAATTTAGCCGGGACTAGAGTCTTTTCCTTACCTCCAACTCATCAGAATAGTTAGCCCAAAACTCTTCTAGCTCAGGGATGTGCATAAATGTCTCTGAGACATTGAGGTTTTCTCCTGCAAAGCCTCTATAATCAAAATTAACCCTGGGAGTATAAGTTTGCAAACCAAAAGCATCCAGTTCTTCTTTAACAGCCATGGCATCCTAAAAAAATTTGCATCTATAGTACCCTAACTCAATAGGAAAGAGAACACCCAAGGACTTCTTTGGTGTCCCAACCTTTTGTTCAACTAGCATAGGCTGTCTGCATAGCTCCATCAGGACTACATCATCTAAACAGAATTTGGGAAGCCGTAGGGGCTCTTCATCAAATGCTCTAACTCTCAGATAAGTAAATCTTGGAAATTGGATAAAATGACAACCATAAATATTAATCACCTGCTTGGCCTCCTCGGAAAGCCTGTAGTTTTCTTTCCCTCTCAACTCAAAAACTAACCTTCCTAAAAACCTGTCATTTACATTTTTGAACACACTCGAGAACTTCTCCTTTTGAAAACATGTGAAGTAGTCATATATCCTCATATCACTTGTCCACAATTCGTGAGGTAATCCTTCCCTGGTTCTGCAACATGCTAAGACATACACAAGGTAGGAGGACATATAAAAGGTAGTTAAATTTGTCACATTTAAGAGTTCTTTGTGAAGCTTTTCAGCTATCAGGTTAGCCCAATCAATGAACTTAGCTCCTTCTATGATTTTCTAGATGAAATAGTACATCCAGTTCTCCCAATGAAATGCATGAGGATTTCCTTTCACCCTATTCAGAAGAAGCACCATATCAACAATGTCTTTTCGGAAGTGTTCAATTGTCAGTGGATTTGGCAGCCTGCTTCCTCCCTTCTCTAGTTTCGCAAGCCATACCTGGGCTATTGATGAGCTATATTTCTTCTTATCAGCCTCATACACGTGATCTGCCTCTTCATAGGTCCATAGTTTGTATGGTTCCTTGTCTGGAATTCTCAGGGCTGCCATTAATGTTTCTCGACTGATTTTTACCAAGATTTCTCTTGATGCATCCTTAACACACCTATTCTTGGTGTCATATTTGTTTGCGCACTCCAACACTAGTTCAGGACAAATGAGATCCGAAGGAAATGTAGTGGTTTCTAAAAGACCACTTCCTGCTAATTTCCTAGAAAAAGATCCCTTAGAAGAAATTCGGGCTCTATCACAAAGTTCCCCTAAGTTTGTATTCAACAAGAAGGTATCACCTATGTCTAGAAGAGAAACTAGCAGATGGGTTCTATTCTCTTCTTTCAGAATTTTTGGGTGGAACAACTTCATCCTACCAAATATGAATAGAAAAGACTTGCGAGACAGAAAAAGCCGCTGAAAACTAAAACTGCAAGGGGACAGGATAACTCACCAATATACTCTGCAATAGCTGCCTGCAAATTCCTCAATCCTAATTCCGTCACTCCTTCTCCTTCTCCAGATAAAAGACTTAACAGAAAAACTTAAACCATTCTTCATTTATTCGCAAAAGCCTTACGAGATCCTTAATAAATCTTCAGATCATGCCCATAATAAATATTTTAATTGAGAAATGATTGATTTGACATGATCAACCATGCTTAATTAAGCCACCGGCTATTTTGATGATAATAATTCAGTTCCCAAGAAATATCCTTGATCACCATATCTTAATATTAATGGTTCCCCCTACGTCATGTCGTCAACTGTCATTTCCATTCCTTCACATGCACGAGACATCTAGTTGAATGAGAGCATCTTGTACGACAATTTCCAAAACTAAATAAACACTCAGAGAATTACATAACGGACCCCTTTTTGGAAAAGAAAACAATCCTGCCGAATTTTCTGTGCATAAGTTGTCCTTTTACAAACATGAACTTGAACTTGAACGAACTTGAGGTTTAGGACTAGGTTCAAGTTCAAGTTCATCTTCAAGACCGACAGACATTTTGAGGTAAAGGAAAATATAAACATTTTAAGACTCGGAGGTGGTAACAGGTTGAACTTGAACTTGAACCAACTTAATAAAAGTTCAACTTCAACTTCAACTTCAACTTAGAGACTTCGACTGACCAAGACAATAACCGGTATTTGAGAAAAATGATGGTAACAACTGGCTCTGACTGGGGACCGGGACTGCTAAGGACCGAGGAATGAATCTAGAATCTCCATTTGATAATACAATTTATACTTTATTGACTGGGTCGACTCACCACAACAGAAACTCCTACACCTACAAACACAAGCCAAAAATTTATATACAAGCAAGGAAAACAAAAGACTTACAACTGGTAAAGTTTGAGATCCTGCCCATTATAGGACGGGGGTAGTTCATCTCCGTCAATATATTTCAGCCTAAATGCATTTGGACCTAGAGCCTGTGAGATCTCAAATGGTCCCTTCCAGAGAGACTCGAAGTTGCTATGTGCTCCTCTTGGCTCTCAACACTTATCTCAAAGAAGGATCTTATCACCCACCATAAATTTTCTTGGCCTAGCACGTCGATCAAAAATTTCCTTCACCTTTAGCTGATGACTAGTGATTTGGTCAACTAATTCCTCCCTCTCTTCTATTTTTGACAGATACAATATCCTCTTCTCTAATGAATTTTTAAAGACTTCATTCTCCACAAATCTTTGCAATTTGGTAGAGGCTAATTCAAATGGAAGTGATAGCTACACTTCAACTCCAAAGACTAATTCAAATGGCATCATACTAATAGCCCTCTTTGGAGAGGTTCTGTCTGCCCACAATGCCTCATAGAACTTCTTGGGTCAGTCTTTGCCCTTTTCATCTACCAGTTTCTTCATGATGTTTATCAGATTCTTGTTTGTAGACTCGGCCTGGCCGTTTCCCTGCAGAAAATAATCTGAAGAATGAGATAGATTTATACCATGATCATAACAAAAGAGTTGAATCTCTCGGGAAGAGAAATTTTGAGCATTATCGGCCACAATTTTCAGGGGAACTCCAAATCTGGTGACAATGTTTTCTTTTAGGAATCTACAGACTATCTCGGAAGTGGTTACTTTAACTGGTATCGCCTCCACCCACTTGGTAAAGTAATTAGTCGCTATCAAGATATGGGTATGTCTTCCGCTAGAAGTTGGGTTGATTGGGCCAATAAAATCTAACCCCCACTGCTGAAATGGTTCTTCAACAATCACCGGTCTTAGCGGTAGAGCAGCTAACTGAGGCTTTCCTGAGAAAAGTTTACACTTCTCACAATTTTCCACCCACCTGTATGCATCTTTAAACATTTTAGGCCAGTAGTAGCAGTTTCTCAGGATCTTAAATGCTATCACAAAAGAAGAATAGTGTCCCCCGCACGCTTCATTATGAAATGATTGCAATAGCTTTTGCTGTTGTTCCTTGTCAACACATCACAAAAACATCCCATCTAGTCCCCTTTTATACAGAACATTATCTACTATGACATACTTTGCTTCTTTCAGCCTTAGATTTCTTCTCTCTTTAGCTAATAAATGTTCTGGAGGCTCTCCGTAGGTTAGAAAGAAAGCTACATCTGAAAACCACGAGTCAGTTGTTGCTATAAATAGGCAATTAGGTAGGTTTTGTGCTTCTTGATTCTCAGCCATCAATTTACATAGGCCCCGACCTCTCACTAGCTTTGTAGGCTTAATTTCCAAATCAAATTCTTGCACTTTTGCAACCCAACTAGCTCTATTATTTACTGCAACTTCCTGTTGGGTAAGGATGGTCTTAACAGCAGAATTCAGAATAAAGACCACAAAATGTGAATGCAATATATAGTATTGGAATTGTTTGACTACCTTCACTACTACGAATGCTTGTTTTTCTATTTGTGAATAGCGTAACTCATGTTTCTTGAGTGGGACACTCATAAAAGAGATGGGCAATTCTTTGGCCTTATCATTCTTCTGTAATAGCACCCCAGACATTGTGTGCTCTGATGCATAGCAATAGATGATAAAGTCTTTTTTGAAATCTGGGTGTATCAATGTCGGAGCATTGGCTATGGCTTCCTTAATCTTACCAAATGATTTAACAGCTGGTTCATCCCATTTAAAACTCTGCTTTTCACTTAACAGGTCTACCATTGGTTTTGATGTTTCAGCGAAATCAAGCACAAACTTCCTTAAGAAGTTAACTTGACCGAAGAAAGATTTAATTCCTTTCTAATTAACAGGAAAACACAACTGCTGGATAGCTTTGACTCTTTCTAGATCAATTTTAATGCCCTCCTTTGAAACTAAGTGACCTAGCAACTTACCCTTTGTCACACAGAAGATTGACTTCCTCAGATTTAGGGAAACACCATGATCCCGACATCTTTGCAAAACTACTTTCAGGTCCTTCAGATGCTTCTTACGTCTCCTAGAGAAGACTGTCATGTCATCCAAGTAAATGGTGATGGTCTTGTTTAGCAAATGACCAAAAATGGATTTTATGGCCCTCTGAAATGTTGCTCCAACATTAGTTAGGCCAAAAGGCATTCTCCTATATGCGAATGTGCCCCAAGGTGTTGTAAAAGTTATTTTGTGTTGGTCTTCCTTCACAACACTGATTTGATTGTAGCCCAAAAAACTATCAAGTAATGACAATATCTCTGAGTCAGCTACCGTTTGAAGAATCTGATCCATCATAGGTAAGGCGAAGTTATCTTTAAGGCTTGATTGATTGAGGTTCCTGAAATCCATGCATATTCTGATTTCACCATTTTGCTTTCTCATAGGAACAATGTTGGCCGCCCATGTAGAATGATGTATTGGGAAGATAATCCTAGCTTGAAGCATTTTGTCAATTTCCTTAAAAATGACATCCGACACCTTCAGATTGTATGTTCTCAATTTCTGATGAAATGGTGATGTACCAGGCTTCAAGGGAATATGATGTGTAAACTATCCCTGTCTAAAGTTCCTTCAATCATCATAAGTCCAAGAAAATATGCCACCATATTCTTTTAATAACTTGGTGAAATGACCTCTTTCATCTTCATCACAACACACACCTAAATTAACCATTTTGGGACTGAAATCATCACCAATATTAATTTTTTCATATTCACCTGAAGGGATGGTGTCTGGCATGTCGGGTGAATTTAAATAATAGTCTCTCCTATCAAACAGCTTCTCTAACTCCACCAATCCTTTGGGTATAGAATTTCCCTTAAGTTGAATCCCTTTCTTTGAAGCACTGGATTCCTTCCCTGGATAGAATTCATGACACTCAAACTCCGATCCTTCATAATAATTGGTTGAAAACTTATCTAGACCTTGCAAAAAATCATTTATTTGAGCATCATCTTGGAACACTTGCTAGGAACAAGAATTATCAAGAACAGTGGGCCTATGAATCACTTGAATGGTGTAATGATCTTCTATAAAGTCTGGGTGTGGTATGAGCAAAGATGCTGACCCAGCAAGAGCATCTGCTCTTGAGTTATACTCCCTTGAAATTGCTTCAATTGAAAAGGCTTCAAACCACTTGAGTTCATCCCACACCTTGTTTCTATAGTGCTTCAATCTTTCTTTCTTCACTGAAAATAGGTTCTTGACCTGTTTGACAATAAGTTCTGCATCCCCTCATGACTTTAAAAGTTTAACCCCTTTATTCTTAGCTTCTTCTAAACCTAACAATAGGGCTTCATATTCTATTGTATTGTTCGTATTCTCAAACTCAAGTTTGAATGAAAAAGGAAATTTGAGTCCAGCGGGAGAAATGAGGACTACTCCAACCCCTGAACCTGTAGAAGAGCAACTGCCATTGAATTCAAGATTCCAAAGAAGTTCTTCATCTGCAACCACTGGATTTGGAAGGTTAACATCTAATAAAATGACATAGTTTGCGAACTTGGATTCTTGATACAATATCTGGGATTTAGGATCTTCTGAGGGGAAAATCGCGTATTTGGATTTGGGTTCTGGAAGAAGAGTAATTTTCTTATTGCCTATAGGGACTATGGCCTGAGACCAATCCAATTTTATTTCACCACCTAGATCCCTACAAAAGGTTCTACTAAGAAGCATACCGTAGCTGGCTGGAATATCAGCTACTAAGATGGTTAATTTCATTCTCTTATCTAGAAAAGCTGCCAAAGCAACCTGGGCATCTTTAATTTGACCTAGGAGTGGGACTTGTTTAGCATCCATAGAATAGAAGCTTTCAAAGGCATCAGTCATAGGGAGATCTAATGCTTTGGCCATAGATGAAGGCATAATATTATCTGAAGCCCCTAAATCAATAATACAGTTGTTTAATTTGAAACCATGAATGTACAGAGACACATAGAAAGGTTCAAGTTTCAAGCCAAAAGGAATGGTAGGAGTGGATTTCTCGACAAGCTTTTGTTCAATTGTCTCTTCCTTCTTTTCAGGTTGTCCTTTAAAACATGCATTGTTTGTCTGTTGAACTTTAGGTTCAGTAGAATGACCCTTGACATAACTAACCAATTTATCTAACTCCCGGGGATTCATTTTCAAATATTCTAGAGCATAAATTTGCACTTTTGAAGTTTTACAAAAATCAACTATACTAAAAGGGGAATCAGATTTAGACCTTTTCATAACTTGTTCCTCCGGAGTGCCTGCTTTCAAAATCTTTGGATGATCACCGACCTGTCCTTCACTACCTTTAGTTGCGGCATTTGACCAATTACTCACCTTTCCTCCACATTGATTTCTTGTCAAGATTGAACAAGAGGTATCCTCTAAAGTTACCAATATGTCTCCCCCCTTTTCAGAGTCTGATTCATATTCAAGGTAAAAGTTTCCAAAGTCGCCTAGCACCTCAGAGGATATGTCTTCAACAGTCACCTTTACTGCTGCTTCTTTCTCAGCTTTAAGTTGCACATGTCTTATGTTTTCAGGACATGAGATTCCCTCATGTTCATCAATAAGATGGAAAACACACATGTTACTTTTATTTGGTGGAGGTTCAATCTGCAATCTCTACTGAGCAGGGGGCAAATTAAATTATTTTCCAAAGTTTGAGGGTCCCTGAGTTGGATATTTATGTGGAATATCTTGAGAGGGACTAGTAGTTTTAGGCAATTATTGCTTGATGGTTATCAAGTCATTCATCAGTCTTTGAATTACAGGATCTGATGATGAGGAGGTAGAAGGTTGAGAACTAGATGTTTGAACATCTTTTCTCCATTTGCCACTTTTTATGAGATCATCCTCCAGTTCAATGGCTAGAGCCTAAGTTGCCGCTAAGGTGGCTGGCCTAGCTCTTTTTAAAGGAAATGCTACATCTGGAGGCATAGCATTTAAGAAAAAACCTTTCTGATTTTCATCATTAGGTCTACTTGCAGCTGGAATCACTTGAATTCCTTTATTAAATCTTGCCACAAACTCTCTCATGGGTACTTGGATCTCCTTCTTCATTTGACTTAACTGAATCAAAAGGGTATTTGCATCATTAGCCAATTTAAACCTAGTCTCAAATGTTATTTTCATGGAATCCCAGTCGGTAATGGAGGCATGTAGTAAACTATGAAACCACTCGATTGCAATCTCAGTTAAAGTCAAGACAAATAGCTTGATAGCCACATCTACAATGCCCACTGCTAAAGCTCTGCATGCTATATTGAAAGCATTCAAGTGATCTCCAGGGGTTTTCTTTTCATCACCACTAAATTTGGGAAGGATGTCACAACCTTTAGGTAGGTTTCCAAGATTTTCTCCTAAGCTTAAAGGTCCTATGACAGCACCCCAGGGCTGATTCTGTGCCATAGTAGGTAAAATGATATTCAAGGGCTGTAGATTTATAAAAGTAGGAGTTAAAGTTTCAGGTGAGACAAAGGAACTGAAAGTAGTTATAGTAGTAGACTTAGTGGGAGAAGAAGGCCTACTAGCAGTCTTATACTATCTTCACCTAGGAGTCTAGGGCTTAAAATTAAGCTTAACTAGATCTTCAAAATCAGAATCTAAAAGACCTTTTGCTCTATCCCCCCTTATAAATCTCTTCTCAGCCAGCTTAATTAACTGAAACAAATGAAAGAAACAATTATTTTCAGGGCCTTCGAATTGCTCTGTCAACTACAGTAACCTCCTGGGCTACAGGCAAGCCTCGAAGCCACTCTCCAATCTCTTCCTCTTCCTCAAGGACTAACCTTACTTGGTGGTATTGTTGATCATCCCTTTTCAACTTCCAAGCTGCTGCATTAAGGTCAGCAATTAAATCTTCTTAAGTATCAGAAAAATCTAGGCCTGGTTGCAAAACTGGAGGAAGTTCTTGTCGATCAGGAATAACTTCAGTTGGTTACACCATAGTTGATCATTAAAATGTAAGAATATCAATCCTGGTCTATTCTTAGATGCTCCCCAGTAGAGTCACCAAAAATTGTTAGCATACAGTTTTTCCATTTCCTTTAAATCAATCTCAAACCTCCTTAAAGAATGAAAAGAGAGAAATCTTTAATACTAACAAATGAGTTGCTAAAACCCAACTCTCTGCAAATTACAAGGTGCAGCTACCTTCTAAAAATATTTTCAACATGTTCTTATTAAGCATAGAAAAAACAACATCATTTGTGCTTTTCACCAGAAAACACTTAAGGAGAAACATTCAGTTCATCAACATGAAAAAGAATGTGCAAATTTTAGAGTAAATACATACTTCAATCACAATTCCAAAAGCTTCAAATTTGTTAAATCTGAACTTTAATCACAATCCTCTCTACCACCTCTAAGCCTAGAATTCATTCAATCACAGCTAAGCTTTGTTCAACATAACTTACTTCCACAAGAAAATAACTCACATCAGATAAACAATAATATTCATCATTTTAAAAGATTAGACATATATGTAACACCATAAGATATTCCATACATTCTGTAATATCAGTATCCTGAAAACTTGAAGTAAATTTTTTAGAAAGTAATTTCTCTCAAACTCAAAGAGCCAAACCCTTAAACAGTTTAAAGTTTTTGCATAAATAGCCTCACAGGGCTTCCATAACTGACTTTGTAAAATTGTCTTACTTGAAAGTAAATTCTAATAACTTCTAATAACTGTCCTAAGCATTAAGCATCAAAACTGGACTAGAGAAAAAATGCCTTTCGAAAATTGCTAAGTGTCTCAGACGGTTAAGGAGCTGAAGCCGCTACAAGACGCGCTGCCTTCCAATCTTCGAATGCATCATTGAACGCGGAGATGACTAGTTGATGTGGCAAACCGATAGAATCAATTCTCTGCTTCCAAACATCCTTCTCCTTTTTAACCTCAACTATCTTTCCTTAGTGCATAACTGAATGATCTTGCTGAATGATCATCATCGACTCCATCTAGGCAATCTTCGAGAAATGCTCATCTATAGGTGTCTTCATCCCTTTGAGCTCGCTAAACCAAGTGTTTACCTCTTTGATTACTTGTTGAGCCATTTTATCTAACGCCCCCTGAGCTTCCTGGCACCGCTCAGTAATCCACTTTATATCATTAGAAATGATTTCTTTGATTGTTTTCAGCCCCTTCATGAGATCTTTTACCTCAGAGATTCCCAGAGCCACAGCTTCATTCCGCCAATCTATGCATTCTTTTATAACATAAAGAACTGTGTCATCTAGTCCTGGTGTTGGTTTTTCCATAAGGAACTTCTGTAAACTGTACTCTTCAATTTCTTCAATCCAGTGGAGCTCCTTGGTCCAAGTAGTCTTTTCCAGCTCCCATTCTTCAATGTTGTCTTCTACTTCCTTAACTAGCCAGGCTCCTTCACTATGGGTTTGATCCAATTTACTTAGCTACTGCACAACCTCTATTTTTATGTGCTCCACCCAATCATCAAATGCCTTGCTCACCACCTTGCTTCTTTGCACTAGTTGAGAAACCGTTGATTATCAGGGGATTTCATGTCAATGGAGGCTAGCATCTTTCTCAGAGGGAAAGGTTCTGGATGTCGAATGGCATTAATATACTGAGCCATACTCTTCATCGCTTCTTTCATTTCTTATTTATCTTTGGCATCCTTCCACACTCTGCTAACAATCTTCTTGTTTGACACCTCAAAAAACCTCATATCGGTGGCTCCGATGTCTTTCCCTAGGTCCACTTTGGATACTTGAAAATCTTGGGCCGAAGCTTCACCTTCAATTCTATCTTCTTTAGGTTTTGCAATCTCATCCATCCAGTGGCCGCTGCTCTCATTGAAATCAATTCTAGATTCCATCTTCATTTTCTTGACCTTAAAAGATTTTCCCAGATACCTTCTTACTACATCATCAATAGGTACTAATAAAGGAACCATATTCCTTTTCCTGGCTACTGGGGTCTCCAACCATGGTGGAGCGGTAGAAGTCTCCTTTTGGGTGTCATAGTTGCTCAACAAAGCTAATGAGTCTTTCCGGGTACCTCCTGTTTCCTCTTGCATCTGTTGATCATCGACCATCCTAGATACCCTATTCTCTTCCACTGAAACTATCGTCGGATCAGGGCCTGATGAATCCAAATCCATGATGACACTGGGAGTAACTCTCTACCTCTGAACCTTTTCTTTTACTCTTTGGCTTGATCTAGTCACTCAAACTTCAGGTTCAGGCCGCTATTGAACTTGAACTTGCGAAGAGGTTGGTTCAACTTCAAGTTCGACTTCTAGTTTAGTTTTCCCTGCACAAGATGGATCAACATTTAAGTTAGTTAAAATAGAAGTCCTCTTGGTTGAACTCCTTCTCTTGGTTTTTATTTGTTTCTTTTCTGATTGCAAAGGAACAACAGGGGTTCTTTTCTTAACCAACCATGCTTCAGTTCTTTCAATCACCCTTTTCATTCTCTTATACAAATTGTCTTCTTCTGGCTCTTTCAAGTCTATTTTAGGAATTGGGAGGGCTTTGACCTTCTCTGAATATTGGGAATCTACAACATCAATTTCATTGTCTTCCCCCACTCCATCTGTATCTAACTCTAGCCTAAAAGTGATGATCTGCTTCAAAGTTAGTCGGGACCAGAGTCTTTTCCTTACCTCCAGCTCATTAGAACAATTAGCCCAAAAATCTCCTAGCTCAGGGATGTGCATAAAAGTCTCTGAGACATTGAGGATTGCTCCTACAAAGCCTCTATAATCAAAATTAACCCTGGGAGTATAAGTTTGCAAATAAAAAGCATCCAGTTCTTCTTTAACAGTCACAGCATCCTGAAAACTTTTGCATCTATAGTACCCTAACTCAATAGGAAAGAGAACACCTGAGGACTTCTTTGGTGTCCCAGCCTTTTGTTCAACTAGCACAAGCTGTCTGCATAGCTCCATCAGGACTACATCATCTAAATAGAATCTGGGAAGCCGTAGGGGCTCTTCATCAAATGCTCTGACTCTCAGATAAGTAAATCTTGGAAATTGGATAAAATAACAGCCATAAATATTAATCACCTACTTGGCCTCCTCGAAAAGCCTGCAGTTTCTTTTCCCTCTCAACTCAAAAACTAACCTTCCTGAAAACCTGTCATTTACAATTTTGAACACACTCGAGAACTTCTCCTTTTGCAAGCATGTGAAGTAGTCGTATATCCTCATATCACTTATCCACAATTCGTAAGGTAATCCTTCCCAGGTTCTGCAACATGCTAAGACATACACAAGGTAGGAGGACATATAAAAGGCAGTTAAATTTGTCACATTTAAGAGTTCTTTGTGAAGCTTTTCAGCTATCAGGTCAGCCCAATCAATGAACTTATCTCCTTCTATGATTTTCTGGATGAAACCGTACATCCAGTTCTCCCAATGAAATGCATGAGGATTTCCTTTCACCCTATCCAGAAGAAGCACCATATCGGCAATGTCTTTTTGGAAGTGTTCAATTGTCAGTGGCTTTGGCAGCCTACTTCCTCCCTTCTCTGGTTTCACAAGCCATACCTAGGCTATTGAGGAGCTATATTTCTTCTTATCATCCTCATACACATGATCTGCCTCTTCATAGGTCCATGGTTTGTATGGTTCCTTGTCTTGAATTCTTAGGGCCGCCATTAATGTTTTCCGGCTGATTTTTACCAAGATTTCTCTTGACGCATCCTTAATACACCTATTCTTGGCATCATATTTGTTTTCGCACTCCAACACCAGTTCAAGGCAAATGAGAGACGGAGGAAATGCAGCGGTTTCTAAAAGACCACTTCCCGCTAATTTCCTAGAAAAAGATCCCTCGAAAGAAATTTGGGCTCTATCACAGAGTTCCCTTAAGTTTGTATTCAACAAGAAGGTATCACCTATGTCAGGAAGAGAAACTAGCAGATGGGTTCTATTCTCTTCTTTCAGAAGTTTTGGGTGGAACAACTTCATCCTACCAAATATGAATAGAAAAGACTTGCGAGACAGAAAAAGCCGCTGAAAACTGAAACTGCAAGGGGACAGGATAACTCACCAATATACTGCGCAATAGCTCCCTGCAAATTCCTCAATCCTAATTTTGTCGCTCCTTCTCCTTCTCCAGATAAAAGACTTAACATAAAAACTTAAATCATTCTTCATTTATTCGCAAAAGCCTTATGGGATCCTTAATAAATCTTTAGATCATGCCCATAATAAATATTTTAATTGAGAAATAATTGATTTGACATGTCCGGCCAAGCTTAATTAAGCCACCAGCTATTTCGGCATGAATAACTCAATTCCCAAGAAATATCCCTTATCACCATATCTTAATATTAATGGCTCCCCCTACGTCACGTCATCAACTGTCATTTCCATTCCTTCACATGCACGGGCCATCTAGTTGAATGAGAGCATCTTGTATGGCAATTTCCAAAACTAAATAAACACTTAGAGAATTACATAACGGACCCCTTTTTGGAAAAGAAAACAATCCCGCTGAATTTTTCGTGCATAAGTTGTCCTTTTACATACGTGAACTTGAACTTGAACTAACTTGAGGTTCAGGACTGGGTTCAAGTTCAAGTTCATCTTCAAGACCGACAAACGTTTTGAGGTAAAGGCAAATATAAACATTTTAAGACTCGGAGGCAGTAATGGGTTGAACTTGAACTTGAACCAACTTAATAAAAGTTCAAATTCAACTTCAACTTCAACTTAGAGACTTCGACTGACCAAGACAATAACCGGTATTTGAGAAAAATGATGGTAACAATAGCTCAGATCAAAATAGAGCAATGTAACCACGAGAGGCATTACACTACGTCAAAGGAAGTGGATCCAACCACAACAAGTTGTAGGATGGATAGTGACAGTTTGGAAAAGGGAGAGCAGATGATGACAAGAGGCATGGGTTGTCTTGTTGTTAGATTGGTCTACAAGAGAGAGAAAAGTGGGGCCTAGATTTTTAAAAAAACATGTGGAGAGAGGTGGCAATTAGGGCATAAAAGGGGGCTACCCAAAATTTCAATTGAGCCTAGTGAGACTAATAACAAGGAAATTCCTAGGACAGATGTAAACGGAAAGGGGAAATGCATACCAGAGCGGGGTATTAAACAAACCCAAGGATAGAATGCAAGAGCGTATATTTGAAGCTTTGACCACGCGCCAAAGAATGAATCGGTTACTCGCATTTTTTACAACTATCAAGATGGAGATATGGAAGGACATGAGATAGACGATATCCAATCCACTATGAAAGCTTGCGAAGGTTGTCTCATACTCTTTAAGCAAGTTATGTTCCTCAAGGAGGAGGTAAATCTCCCCAAGGATAAATCTGTAGAAATAAAAAAGGGTATGCAAAGTGTGCACACACTTTAGCTGGCGTGTTATGCATTGCTCAACCACTACCCTCTATCTTTTGCAACAGAGATTTGGTGGGGTTAGAGACAGGGAACTCATTGATTTCCTTAAAGAGGATTGGGCCAAAGTTTTCAACAAGGCTCGAGGTGTCCCTAGTCATGACAAGTGCAATTAGTTGTAGGGATCTATCCGTTTTGTCTAGGTGTGGTATTTTGTTATTGCTAGTGATTATTGTCCATCTCTACTTCTGAGTTGTTGTATACTTCTTGTAAGTTGTTACTATGTTGTTGATGATGTATTGTTCTAATTGCCTTTGGCAGGAGTTTGGCTTTTTGAGTTGTTTTTGTAACAGACAACAACCTTCTTTTGTTATTTTTTTTTAAAACAATGCAACTATTAAGGATGGATTGGTTGAGATTTTAGCACAAAAGTGTAAAAAATTATCCATGCTAAATTTTCCACTAGTATTAAGATTGTGAGGTGAAGTACCATATAAAGGGAATCAAGGTGGAAACAATTTACAACTAAACTCTAAAATTTTGGCCATAAATCTTGTGCGATAAGTGGATATGTTGTTGAGTGGCAACACAATGACAACTAGTACAAGTGATGAAATATGCTTTGATGTATTGTTCAAAAGCGCTGTTTTTTTAGGACGAGTGGAAGTAAATATGAACTAACCAGACACAAATAATAAGAGTTCGAGCTACATATAAATTATTATATAAAATTAATTTAAAAAAGGCCAAAATCGATGAAAGTGAAGACTATAATATCCCCACCTAACCTAAGCATATGCTAATAATGAGGCATATTAGCCATACAAGGTTGAATCAGTCTTATTAACTTTTTAAAAATGTAGGGTCACGTCTGGAGTTGTTGAACAGGATTCTACCTGCTGGTCAAGCAAGCAGAAGAGTTGTTTAATGAAATTCATCTCTTCAACTGTTGATTAATTACAGTGACAGCATTTAAACAATAATTGCAAAAATAGTTATCTGTTGAAATAATATTTTTGTGCGGCAGTCACGGTCTGTGTATGTAGTAAGGTTAAAGGGCTAGTTAAGAGTAAGAGTAGAATTGTTTGTGTTAATGAGGAATCTGAGAGAAGAAATGTCGGAGTCAAACAACCCAGATGCAGCTCTCCAGGCATTCGGATTCAAGGTCGAAGTAGTGAATGGAGAGTGTGTTTCAGGGCGCTTTGCAGTCACGGAAGGGTGTTGCCAGGTGGGTGGGTGGGTTATTCTTTGTTTTTGCATCTGGGCTTTGCTTTCTGTGGGGTTGTTAATTGGGGTATTTCTTTTTGTGCAGCCTTTCAAGGTGTTACATGGAGGGGTGTCTGCTTTGATATCAGAGGGTCTGGCGAGCATGGGAGCACATATTGCCTCGGGGTTTCAGAGGATCGCTGGCATTGAGCTCAATATCAATCATCTGAGGCCTGCAGCCTTGGGAGACCACGTCTTTGCCCAGGCCACACCCATTGTTGTTGGCAAAAGAGTCCAGGTTGCTTCCCCTGCTTTTTCATTTGCACTATTGGGTATTCTTCTATGATCGCTTCTGTTTCTGAATCAGATCCTGCTCCACTATGGATAGTGGAAATCTCATCATGTGTTTCAGATCAATCCGTTATCCATGTTACTGCTATCCATACATTTTTCGTTTGCTATTCTTATCCAAGAGTTTTCAATTTCATCTTTTTGGGCCTCCCTTTTACATGCTCTCTGTTATGCTTATAGATCCACACACTCTTTTTGCCTTTACAGCTCATTCGATAATTCTGTGCTCTAGATTAATAAGAGCAGTGGAGAATTTTTGATACTGATAAAAAACAGAATTGAAAGGGAGAGTACTGACCCTTTTGAAAAATAGTCCAGAAGACAGAAGGAAAGAATCTCGTGAATAATGAAACTAAAAATAACAAAAACTAATTAGATTCAGACAATCAATTCTTCCTTAAATGTGAATTCTTGTATGTTTAAAGACAAGGGAGTTTTTTATTTTATGAAGTTATGCCCTGTTCGTTTGATATCAGTAAGATTTGTTGTGACAGGTATGGGAAGTGAAGCTGTGGAAGATTTCCGAGTCCGATTTTTCTTCAAAAATAGAATCTTCAAGTTTGCCTGACAAATCTGTGATGGCGGTTTCAAGGGTAACATTTTTATCAGGTATGCAGGTTCCCAAGTCTGCATCCGATGCTGCCGACGCCATCAAAAGGTTTGCCAAGCTCTAGGGGAAGCTGAAGTCATCAAAATTCAGTAGAATGACTGTTCAAGGGAATGTTGTAGAATGGCTGTTGAAGGGAATGTTGTAGCCCGCTGTTATATCTTCATTACTCAGGGCTTTAATGCCCTAAATTGCGGAGAGCATGTATTAACACTCTGCAAAGAGATGCTTCTCTCATTTCCAATCTTACCAGTAAATCATTTATATAGTTTTGTTTTTTATCTGTAAATTGTGGAGTTTTTACATTAGCTTTTTTATATGATCGATTTTCAAATATATATATATATTTTTTTTTCATCTCTGAATGTTACATATATATGAATATATGTAACATTCCTTCATCACTTACCAAGATCAAAATTGAAGAGTGCTTTGTGAAAGGGAGTATATAGCTTTCAATCTACAACTTAAATTAAAGGGAGAAATTTTAACAATACTAGATTGATGTGTACTTGGGAAAATATAGACAATTGAAATGTAAGTGTAAGATACTCAATTTTATGGTGTGTGGTATTGTATGTCATTTTGGATTAATCGTGATCCAGTCCCTTGGATAGAGGATCAATAGCGCAATCATGTTGCTTGCTTTCAAATGTTGAATTCCTACTTTCAAAATTCAACACTCATGGAATCTAAATATATAATTCGTTGGTGTGGGTGCCAAAATTCACAATTATACATCTAGAGTTATGTAATTAAAGGTGTCATCCTAGGGCATCAATGCAAATTGGGCATTGAAGATACACATAAGGATCATCAAACCAAGTAATTGCAATGTAGGGAAAACGATCTAAGGTTATTATGTTCTTTTATTTTCTAAATTGAATGTTTTTCCTATGTGTTCTAGGACAAATCTTGGTGTTGATTTGAATGTGATGCTCTTTAGTGCTTTTGCTTTTCTTTGATTTAAAAAGTGACTAGATTGTTCTAGGAATGTTTTGAAGTTAGAAAAATGATTTTCTTTAAGCTAAAATGATGTGGAAAAGTACAAAATGCCAATTTACTACTAACTTAGACAAAAAATTAATAAATAGGAGCTTGGAGTTAAAAGTTGAAGTTTATTGTTGAGAAAGTTGTGTGGCACAAAAACATTTATATAATGTGTTATCATCTATACAACCACTACAACATAGGATATTGGTAAACTTATATTTCACCTAAAAAATTATGCCTAGTTGCACATAAGATGTGAAGACACAAGAACTCTACACATGTTAGAAATTGATAAAAGCTAATTTAAACTATGAATTTAAAAAACAAGAAAAATGATAAAAAGAGAGGGAAAAGAAACTACAAACCCCCATGTGATGAACTCTTGAAAAATATCTACAACCAAAATGAGAGATGTTATGATTGCTTAGCAGCTTGCCATAGATGGTTAGGCCCCTATTTTGGTCTTTTGACCTCCATGGAAAACCAAGAAGATAGAAAAAATGTTGATAGTTTTATCCCACTTGTATCTTGGAGCCAAAATCAATGACAAAATCTATGCATTCTACTCCTAGGTCTGCAAGGAGTGATAAACTGATGTGGGTAAGAAACAAGGAAGTGAAACCCAACAATGCTAAGCATGAAACAAATGATTCTACAATGATGGAAGTGAGCAAATGAGAAGAGTGTTGGAATTTGATGAAAGTGTTGGAGGTTTTGTTGGCAAGCGATGAATGTTGGAGTGTTGTCATTGCTGGCAACAAATTCATTAAGGATGAATGAATCATGTATACCGATGATGAGGATAACTGCACAAGGATTTCTCTAAGTATATAGAGTGTTGGTGATAACACAATCAGTCATAGTGATTGCAGTGTGCAGTGATGATATTGAATAGATTTGGTGGTGTGATTGGAAAGGTAGAATCTACAGTCATATTAGCTTAACTCTATGATCACATAAACTGATTTGAAGTATAGTTGAGGATTTAGAGGAAACACATGTGATATCAGCTAGAACAACCAACCGGTTTGATAAGGTGATGAAATCGAGGTGGCATTTCAATTAATGATTATAATTATTTTGTTTTTAAATTGTATTATCATGAGGAAACATTGTGGATCATAATTTCCTATGTTTATGTGATTGCTTATGAATTTGTATTAATTTTGGAGGCCGACATTAGTAACATGTTTTAGGGTTAATACATTGACCTAAAAGTGTATATAAGAGATGAAATTGAAAGGTAAACATGATGGTATTGTAATGCCTCCGCCAAGGAACCTAGAAGATATTAACCTAAAACATGTTACTAAGTTTGCAGAATAATTTTTTTCTTAAATGTTTACAAACAATGATGAATAAACAAGCGAAAGTAAAACATAAAGTCCATATGAACACAAACATAAACCATAAATATAATCTCCAAAGATAGATTACACATCTCAAGGGTCCCTTGACGTAGAAACTATGAAATATAATTACAACCATGAATTACATATTACATCATAATTTACAACTGAATGATAAAATACACATACTCATCAAACATCCATTGCACATGTCACATGGTATGTGATTACAATAAATTACAAAGTACAAAACAGAAGTATAAGATCAAGAATAGAACTCTAAGAAGATAGGAAAGGAAGTAACTGCAACCAGGATCATCCAACACTGGAACAAAGACATTGGAGTCTCAAATGGTAAAAGAATCACTACCACCCGACCTCATGGAAACATATGGTTCCACTCCCACTGTGCTAAAGAGATAACATCAAATCCCAAATGGATAGCAATACCATACAATCAGGTAGACTAAGAAAGGGTCCTAGAAGCTCCTATGTTAAAGGTACACCTCATAAGTCTAAGGTACACATAATAATCCTAGAGGTAGTCAACACATGTAGGAAACCTAGAATGAAATCAGGGAAGTGTTATCACATGAGTCAACTCTAAGGTCACCTGGTAGCCTCTCTGGACTTCGGCCCCTAGTGACTCTATATGGATCAGTAGTCCTCTCATGTAGACAAGGAACAACTAACTATGTTAGACTCACCATCACTATTGGACGGGAAAGCATCTTCTCCCACTCCCATCCTTAGCCTATACTAGCACTCAAGACATGGGCGAGGAATCATTATCTTATTAATTCATTTTAATCCCCATTTAATTTAATATTATCACTTGATTAAGTAGCCTACTGAGGATACCCAGGTAGCCACTTCTTAGCTCCAACACCTCCAAAGTAAGCCACTTCCCTTCTAACACCTAGATAACCTACCCTAGGTTTAACAATCTCAAATCATGACTCTAAGTCAACATAGTCTCTTAATGCTCAAAAATTGGTTCCAACAAGTAATAGGAACACATAATACAATTTCCATCATAAAATCAATTTTTATAAAGGTTGGGTCTCATTCGATCAATTTCACTCAAGTATACAAAACAAACAAACATAATCAATAATTTCTAATTCCACCTCTGGTAATAGTCTTACTAGGCAGACATATTAAATCCCTTTACACCCCAAACACATAAGACAATTAAAAGACAAATAATAGAATTTAAATTAATAAACTAATTTGTAAATTCTATCATGAAATTAATTTATCCAATAATTACTAATAGACTATAATTACATTAAAACAATTAAATTCTAACCCTACAAATCAATTTATAACATCCAAGAAATAAATTAATTCTAGGCATTAAAATTACTAACCCTTTATAATTTTATAGTCTAAAAATACACCAAACTTATTTAAATTTATGAGTAGCAACCCAATATTAAATTACTAAAATTCAGCCACTAGATTTTAATAAATAATAAATAGTTTGCATAAAATGCCCAATTAAAATAAACATCCACATATAACGAACATATTCCTTTTCCATTAAAACATGTATAAATATAAATTTGTCTGCCATTAAAATATTAACACAATAGAAAAATCACAATTAAATACTTAAATAAATTTAATATAAAACAATATATTTTATTCCAATATATATATATATATATATATATATATATATATATATATATATATATATATATATATATATATATATATATATATATATATATATATATATATATATATATATATATATATATTTCCAAGATTTGAAAACTTACAAATTAAAACATAAAATAAAAACCTCTTTTAAAAAAAATAAAAAATAAAATATACAACTTAATGTTTTAGGGGGGGGCATTGTCCCACCCCCTGGTACTGTGCATGACAGTCCCTAGGGGCTCCGTGTGGCAATCTCAAGACTGCACATGATAGTCCCCAATTGGGCTGCGTGTGGCAGCCTCAAGCTACGCACGACAATCTCCATGGGGGTTGTGCATGGCACACCCTAGGGGGTCGTGTGACAGCCTTGGGTTGCACACAACAATCCTTGGGGCTGCCCCATTTTTTATAATAATTTTTTTAATAAATTTAATTTTTTTGTTACATTTTTTAAAAGAAAGAACCTATATATATGATGCAGGAGCATCCTAGGATTCTTGGAAATCCTGTATCAACCAAAAATATGTTTGTCTTTGAAGGTAGATTGCTAGTTTTGATCTTGGTTTGGTGGAGTTCTTGCTCAGTTTGGGAGACTGGTTGTTCGGTTTATATGGTTACTGGGGTGCTCGGTCTCTAAGGAACGCTCGGTAACTGAAGGAGTTGGTTCATTGGCGCTCGATAATAACTGTGTTCCTCGGTCATGCTTGGCATGGTCGGTCGACTGGTGCTCGGTTATTTCTTCTGTTGCTCGGTGTTCTTGCTTACCGACTGGATTATTTTGTTAGATTGGCTTGGCCGACTGGTGCATTTAATTTGGGTCGCGCTCCTCGAGTTATGGATTGACTGTTGGATGTGTGGGGACCTAGATCTGGCGTGTTGCACTCTCCTATGCGGATCTGATGACCGCTTGGGGCCATCTTTGAGAGTTTATTTATTTTGTAAGGCTATGAGAGGTCCGACTGATGTTTTGGCATTTAATATTTGTTTGTAAAGATTTATTGTTTCATTAGCCGACTTGTGGCTGGGAATCAGTATTTATAGGATGCTTGGGTAGTTGTTTAAGGGGAGATTGGTTAGGAAGAAGGTTAGTAGCCTACGAGCTTAGGAGTAGGAAGATTGCTTGGAAGTTGGAGTACAAGTTTAGATCTTTCCTGGGTGCCTACCAGTGTGTTGTGTGTTACAGACCTGGGCTAGTTGAATGCTGATGTTGGGGAAAAGATTTGGATCCTGCGAGATCTTGTAGAATGATACTTGTTTTGAATTGGTCGTAATCAGGAAGGCCTTATAGCCTGGCACATTGCATGTAATCATTATTTTGATGAATAAAGACTTTTGTTTCATTGCATATTTGTTGTTGTTATTGTGTATTTCCGCTGCATATTGGTTTGGTTTCAAGGTCGGTCAATCCTTAATTGGATCCACCCACCTTGATTGCATTAAGTGGTATCAGAGCGAAGTTTGTTCCTGTTTGAGCAAAGTTTGTTCATGTTGGAGCCAAGTGGATCTTGTGTATCTAGATCTTGATATGAAGATGCCTCCGAGGAGAAATCATGAGGTCCCTGAAGAAGAAGAAGCTACTAGTGAATTATGTCTTGATGATTTTAGGGCTTTGCAGAAACAAGTGCAAGACCTACAAGAGGAATTGAGAAAGAAGAAGCCTATCTTTAAAGAGGATAGTGATGATGAATCTAAGGAAGATCATTTTGAAGAAGCTGTAGAAGAAGCTAGAGATTTTGAGGAATACATTTGCGTATGAGTTTCTACATTTTCTGGAAGCCTTAGGCCTAAAGAATTGATTGATTGGATCAATGAGATTCATGAATACTTTGAGTATGAAGAAATAGAAGATCCTAATAGGGTTAGATTTGCAAAGACTAAGTTGAAAGGTCATGCAAATATTTGGTGGACAAAAGTTCAGTTAGAAAGAGGTAGAAGAGGAAAAGAGAATATTACTAAGTGGAACTAAATGGTTGACAAGTTGAAGAAACAATTCATTCCAGTGGATTATGAATTGGACATGTTTAAGAAGATGCAAGCTTTGAAGAAGACTAACAAATCGGTACACGAGTATACCAAGGAGTTTTATAGAATCCTGATTAGGACTGGTCATTCTAAAGCTGATAAAGAGAAGGTTGCTAGGTATGTCTATGGTTTGAGACCTAGTATTCAGGAAGAATTACTTATTGTGCAGATGACAACAATCGGTGATGCTTATCAGATGGCATTGAAGATTGAAGAAAAGTTGAATAGGAAGTACGAAGGAAAATAGAACAATAGAAACTAAGGTGGTAAAACTGGTGAGATAGTTGCTAATAGTAATGTGACAGAGAATCCTAAGACTGATGTGGGATCTGGCAGTGGTCAAGTTACTAAGAATGTTAGATAGAGAGGAAGGTGGAAGAATGAGTTCACCGGTACTTGTTATAACTATGGTGAAGCTGGTCATAGAAGTTGGCAATGTCCTAAGAAAAGAGTTGCACTAGCTGCTGAAGAAGACATTGAGAATGTTCCAGAGAAAGATGAATGTCTTGTCACTTGGAGATTGGTGCAATGTGTTCCTGAACTAGTGCAAAGAAGGAATTTGTTCAGAACCGGATGTAAATGCAAGGATAACATATGTAATGTCATAGTTGATGGTGGTAGTTTTGAAAACTTTGTTTTAGATGAAATGGTTAGTAAGTTGAATTTGGAAAGAAGGAAACATCCTAATCCTTATCAAATTAGTTTGATACAAGATATTTCTAAGGTTAGAGTTGAAGAACAATGCTTGGTTAAGTTTTAGATTGGATCTTACCATGATGAGAAATTGTGTGATATATTGCCTATGGATGCTTGTCATATGTTGCTCGGTAGACCCTGGCAATTTGACAGGAATGTTTTGTTTGATGGTCATGCTAATACCTATGTGGTTAGGCATGAAGGAGCTTGGCATAAGCTGATACCTTTACAGGAGATAGGGGTTAAGGGATGTGGAGTTATCAGGTGTTGTCCTTATGACAAACCTTAGGAGCAGAAGGTTGATGGACCTATTCCTGTTAAGTCTAGTTTGAAGGAGAAGGAGAATGATATCTTTGAAGAGTTTGTTGAGATTAAGAAATAGATGGTTTTGTTGGCAGAGATGGTTCAGTAGATGGTGACATTTTTGACACAGAGAGATGCAAATGATACTAAGTTGATTGAGAAGTTTGGAGAGGATGAACCTTACCGAGGCACTTAGGTGGTCGGTAGTGGTCAGAGTCAGTTGCTATCAATTGCGGACCAAAAGGGTAAACAAAGTAAAGAGTAGAAGGACTTTTTCCATGAGACAGTGAATGAAATGAAGACTACTTGGGATGTAGGACAAGAAGAGATATGGGTTAAGAACAAATTCGGCATACCTGTTCTGATTCCCTTGAGGCGTTCCTGATTTCCTTATGAGAAAATCTTTCTTACCTGGGGTGTCTGATGTAGGAGCATCCTAGGATTCTTGGCAATCTTGTATCAACCAAAAATATGTTTGTCTTTAAAGGTAGATTGCTAGTTTTGATCTTGGTTTGGTGGAATTCTTGCTCATTTTGGGAGACTAGTTGCTCGATTTATATGGTTACCGAGGTGCTCGATCTCTAAAGAACGCTCGGTAACTAAAGGTGTTAGTTCACTGGCACTCGGCAATAACTATGTTCCTCGTTCATGCCTGGCATGGTCGGTTGACTCATGCTCAGTTATTTCTTT